>VZRU01017262.1:48794-103842 GCA_013398155.1 Pedionomus torquatus
TTTACGCTTTTCTGTTTCTGACCCTCCAATGGGGCAAATGATGAAAATTCTCTGACTTTGGTTGTTCTAGCAATAAGTATAAGCAAGGGGCTCTCTGCATACCACTCCTTGGTATAATCGGTCTTATCACTGCAAGATGAAACAGTTCTGAACAATGTGCTGTTAATTTCCGAGTTTAGTTAGTTAGAAGAGGCCTAGCTAAGAAAGTAAAACTGTAAAACAGAACATTGGTTCTTTACCTCAAACCAGGACACCCCCTGGGGCACAGTGGGCAGGGAGCTGCCCCAGCACAGACCTCGGGGCAGCCCTGAGCAGAGGACAGTCCCATCCAGGGAGGCTGCTGAGGAGCAGCTGAAGGCAAAGCGATGGCATAGGTCCAGGAGGCAGGACAGAGATCAGACAAGCCACAGGCACAGCTACAGCATGGCGAGGGCAAGGCTGGTGCTGAGGTGGAATGGGGTATCAGGACCTATGGGCCATTAAGACCTCCTGGATCCCTCTCCTCAGCCCTTGGGGTGTACTGGTTCAGAGCCATGGAGCCAGGCCAAGTTTCCTGAAGCAAAGTACAGAGAGGGAACTGAGCCTTCTCTGAGGAGCCCTGGAGGGGAAAGCTGACCAAGGAGTCCCTGGGACCCAGGCCCATGGCCCTTGGGCACTGGAATGGGTCCTGGGTGGCTTGAGGACCAGGCACTCAGCGGTGCCAGCTGGAGCAACCCATGAAGGGAGCTGTCAGCAGAGTAGCTGCTGGGTGGGGACAAGCCTGCACACAGGGTGCAGGGTGATCCGCACAGAGGCTGCTCCCCGCAGCCACTGGCATAGCCTCATGGGGCTGAACATGGGAGGCAGGTCCTGGCTAGGTGGTTAATTGTGGCCCTGAGTGTGGTATGTGGTGAGCCAGATCCATCCAGGGAACCCTTCTAAGACATGCTATTACAGGAAAAGCCCAAGATCCATCCAGAGATAGGTATATGTACACTAAAGCCCAGCAGGGGCTTCAGTGGAGCTTCCAGGTGGATTGTGTGTGGGGTCACAGGTGAGGGCAGTTGGGTGAATTAAGGCCTGTTAGTGCCTGACAGAAATAGTTTTATCTGTGTGTTTTGTTTGTTTCCAGTTCTTTACACCTCTTATCCATCTTCTAGTCATCCTTATTGTGTAGAAGTTAGTTTGCTTTCGGGTTGCCTTCTGGAGTTAGGCAACAAGTTCCTGCTGAGATGAAGTGCAGGGGCAATACTGGGGGTAGCTTTCTGCCAGGAATGTTGCCAAAAGACATTATGAGCCACCCTCCAAATGCTCTTGCTGCCTTCTCCCTGGAAGTCTACTAGCATCAACCCAGGAGGCAACATTGCATGCAGTCAGAGATGCCCCTCATCCCTTTGCATAGGGGCCAAGATTTGTACCCTCTGAGGTATTTGTACATATTTTAATACGTAAGATAATTTTGTGGATAATACTAAACTAGGTGTTTCAAACAACTTCTGTCTGCAGATCAGTTTTAGCTATCCATCCTAGCAGTATCTCCCCAGCTGGTCCTAGCAATGGCCCTATGTTGATCTGTTGAGGCAGCTCAGTGTATTTACAGGTAAACATAAGATGCTCACTGGTGATTTAGTGATGTACATATAATTCTCCCCAGGGTGATTTTTATCTACAATAAGGATTTAACCTTTAAGATTTTTGAGGTTTTATTCTATTTCCTGACTTGTCATAGAAACACACGGTAAGGGAAAAAACCAACTTCTATCCTTGCTGTTTAATGTTAACTGTATTTTTAAAAGAACAGTTTAAAACAACCAGCTTTTGAGTCTCTCTTTCCAAGCCTGTGGTGATTGCAGTGGTTCTGACAGTAATAAGTTTTGATAGGTAAAACAAATAACATTTGGTCACATTTAGCTTAATAGTTCCCTTAATGCAGTCTTGTCATGGAGCTAAACTTGTTTGTTGATAAATGAAACTGTCGGAAATGAGACAGAAATTTCCTTTGTGAATTGCTTTATATTTCTCTAATTTCTCCAGGGGCTTATGATAAGCAACTATCGTGCATGTTATACTGTAGATTTATTTTCTGCTTTGCTGTCACAGATGCATTGCCATTAAGAATTTAATTTCATGCATGATTTCTATGTAGTATTTAAAAACTCTACCATCTTAAGTTTGTTACATTACATGGCTTCTTACTACAACTAGAATATGATAATCTGTGATGATATCTGTAATGATATCTGTGCTGTATGGCAAAGTGAGATACGTACAGGTAATTCTATATATGGATACTTATAAAACTCTGACTGTAGTTTTTCCATCAGTTTAAATAAATACAGTGTAACAGAAATTAAATACAGTATACTTCTTCCATGTGTGCATAAGAACAGTCATACAGGGTTGGATGAAAGGCTTTTCAGACTGTCATCTAGTCTCTGATGATACATCAACTTAGAGAAAGGACACAGAGTGACCTTCCTCAGAAATATTTTTCCAGGCTTTCATAGTTCTTGGTTAAAAAAACTTCTGGAGTAAAAAGTGGCAGTGGAAACCAGGGTATTTAATAACATCATGGCTATAGAATAGATTTGCCTTAAATTAATTTACTTAACCCTTTTAATCTTCTGTCTTTTACAGTGTTCTGTGTCAGTTATTTCTCTAATATTTTAAGACTACTTTAATCTCAGGATCTCAAAATGCTTTACATATTTCACAGGTAGGCAAGTGATGGCAGGAAGTCATTTGGAGTTCTGCAAATGGAGCTTGATCTTCTTTGATCATGCAGACTAAGGAATGGAACAAAGACAATATCCTCTTATTTTTGTGTGTGACTTTCTTTTCATTTATATGGAAGTGGTAAGCCTATCTCAATTTACAGTAACTGAGGACTTTGTGAAATTGGTACCACATGCTTCTGGCTGTTAGCAGAGATGATAGAAATATTCTGTAGTGACTGTAGTTTTCTCAACAGGATCATTATAGGCCACATTCTTCTTCACTTTATAGAGTCACTGCTTGAACTCCACAAAACAAAATTATTGCTGGAATATTGTCAAGTTTTGTATGGTCTAGTAACTCTGCATGTATTTATCAAATGTGTCTGTTTGCCAGCATGTACCTCTGGATAAATACAAAGCTTACACCTGAAAAAGCAGCACTGACTGGTGTGGAATTCAACCCATACTGAATGAATGCTGCTAGGAAGAGGAAAGTGGTACTATGCTCCTAAGTAGGTAGATAGGACTATATTTTAATATAGTCCTTCAGTGGCATTTCTTCTCGCTACTTGAAGGTTAATCTTTGTTCTCTGACTATGATTTCCTACAGCAGTGACAGTGTAAATACTGAGCAATGGAGAAATATTTTAACATAGGATATGAGACTTCTGCAAATATCATGTGCAGCTCAGATCTTCTTGCAGGAAAATAAAAAAAACCCAGAAGTCATCCCTTGTAGAAAGAAATTGAATAAGGTATATAATTACTGGGGGTTTTCACATGTGCAGACCCAGAGATTACTTAGTAGACTAATGATCAAGAGAGTTTTGCCACTAGGGATAAATCCTGGTACTGCCATTACTTTGTCAGAACAGTGGGCTTGGAAAATCTAGCAGTTTAACTACCAGTTATAGGAGATATCTGGTGGCTTTGCTTACATGGTTTTGGATGGTTTCTAAATTACTTGTGGCATCTTTGTCTTGAGCATAGAGATCCCAATATATAAATTGTATACTCTCTCATACAAAGTGAACAAACAAACAACAACCCCCCACAACATTTTAAGGCTATTGTTTTTAAAAATATTAAGTCTGACAAATCAGAATTCTACCAGCATCAGACTGAGGCTGAAAGGAAAATTGTGTTTTAGCAACTTCATAAAAATTTTCAGAAATAATGTTTCATTTATTTACTAAAATGTGGCTGTTATATAAATTTATACCTAGAGTTGTCTAGGACTAGTCCATATTTCATTCAGCAAGTCAAATATGTCCTTTTTCTAGTAGTTTGCAAGTTCTTTAAACTTTGCAATTCATTAAAGTTAGACATTAATGACCAGAAACTGCTTCCCTTGCTTTTGCTAGTTATTAGTAAGGAGTGCCTTACTAATTCTGGTATGAATAACAGAAAAGGAATAGTGGAATAGCGATTGTAATTCTGACATGATGAGGTCTGAATATTGACTGTCTCTGACCAGTCTGATATAAAGGAAAATGGCAAGGGCTTCTTCGGTGTCTGTTTGTAGGAAGACTGTTTTAGAGGTCTGGCATCTTAGTGATCTTTGAATAGTATTGCAGTGGAGGAAAAATCAGTGCATGTTAAATGAATTTATCATAAAGCTCAGCAATAATCACCATAGTAAGCAATATTTAATTTTCTGAGCAGTTATAGCCACTATATAATTACCCATCAAGAAGTTAACAGTTGTACTCAAAGAAAAGCATACTTACTGTCTTCTGGCCTCTTACTGCACAACTCTCTACCTTTATTCTTTTTTTTTCTTTTCTCTCTTTCTTCCCTAAGATTAGATTTATGAATCATTTGCAGAGGGAGAAACTCTTCTGCAATGTTTTTTTCATTAGTCTCTTTTGATGATTCATTTTAACACAGATGCTGTCATCTAACTCTGCTGGCACATCATAGGCTCAACTTGATCTCAAGTATTTGGAACATGATTTTTTTTTCTAATAGTAGAAAGCTATCAGAATTGGTTTCTCCTTTGTCATTTCTCTGAAAAGGTCAGCATGGTTGTATCTTTTGGGCAGAATTCATAAAATTATAAATATGTTGGTCGAGGTTTAAAGTCAAAACCATCTTGTTCGACAGAATAATCATGACCTTAACAATCACCTTATTGTGATCGGAAAACGTGGCCTTATGTAAGTGTGAATAATAAGGACATTACTTTGGGAAATAAACATTTGGGAAACATCTTTCAAGTTACAGCCATTTTCTCCATTTGTTTTTAGCAGTTTTGGAAAATATTCTTAAGTAAATACAGAATCCAAATGAATTTAGTAATGACAAAAATAAAGACTGAGCCAGGAGAGTAAATCAGCACAGTTCTTTTGCCTGTAAGCCATCTTAGTTTTAATGCTAAGGAGCAAATTTCTTGTTTAAAATTATCTGTAATCTTCCTTTTTTTTAAAATACATGATTTTAAAAATGTAAGAACATAACACAACTTTTGAAGCCTGATTCTGACAGTGTATACCTTATTTAGTTACAGTACCATTTAAAGTTACCACAAATAAAGCAGTGAGAAACTGGAGACTGTCCCCTGGTCTTTTGTCATCTCATCCATAAGCAAGCCTTTGCCCTTAAAGGTAATTTTACAAATAAATATGCTGTTTCATATACTCCAGTATTTCTTACTAGATGTTTGCTGTGCTGACACAACAAGCAATGCCCTATTTAGTGTAGAGAATAATAGAATTGTGTGCTTTAAATCGAGAGAAAAACTCTTGTTGACTTTGTTGGGTGCCCTAAGGCCTTGCTAATAAAAAGATTTTTCTCAGGAGGAATTAATCATTTTGTAAAAGATACATCACATTATACAAACATGTTAAATCTGTGTCAATTTGGAAATGTGATTTACCATGGCATACATTCATGGAAATATGTTTATAAATAATTTGTCTTAGAAGATAAGACATACAGCCAGATAATACTGCTGATAAATGAAGAGATGAAATATATTTATATTAGTTCTGAACATCTGAAGAATACTGAAAAAGTCATATAAATCCAATGATTGTTTATTTTTGCCTGTATGGGCTTGAGGATTATAATTCCCGGTGTATCTCTGGGGAAGAGAGGCTACTCAAAGATAACCAATGATCAAATAAATGGTATAGTAAATTCAGTGCTGAAAGTTATTTTTTTACTGTCCTGCAGCCTCTTTGGCTGCATGAAGCCTACTCAAAATCTCAGGCAGGAAAGAGTATTTCTAACTATAAGTGACATTAGACTATCAGAACAACAGTTTGCTGGAGTGCTGATGTATCATGTAGCTCTTTCAGTTTTTTTCATGAGATAAAGAAGGGGATACCTACTAAAGCAGAATTTACTGGGGCTGGCAGGAAGGGTTGAAGCAAGATGTCCTTAAGTTTTTGTTGCTTTTAACTTTTCTTCATGTTCTGTTGTTGCGGATCAAAAAACCCCTCAGCCCTATGTCTTAAAGGAGCTCCATAAGGTTCATACTGGTAACAATCTTGTAAAGAGAAATCCATAGCATGGGCAAAATTCAGCTGGATCTGCTGATGGTAATTGTGGTTAATAAGAGGACAGTTATGTATCTGTGTGAATATTATGCGTGTTGGTTACTCAACTTATAATTGGGGAAAATTGGAGAAAAGTGAATATAAATCTGACTGTCGAACGGATCTCCCAGTAATGATAGAATCATAAAATCATATATGTTGGAAAAGACCTTTAAGATCATTGAGTCCAGCCATTAATCTAACACTGCCAAGTCCACCACTAAGCCATGTCCTTAAGCGCCACATCTATATGTCTTTTAAATATGTCCAGGGACAGCGACTCAACCAGTTCCTTGGGCAGTCTACTCCCATGCTTAACAACCCTTTCTGTGAAGAAATTTTTCCTAACATCCAATATAAACCTCTCCTGGTACAATTTGAGGCTCTTTCCTCTTGCTTTTTTCCTCTTGTTTCCAGCTTGTTACTTGGGAGAACAGTATTCACAAAGAGACAGACACCCACATAGATAGGAAGAAAGCTTGGAGATTAAGTTTGCCCCCTGAACTACTGTAAGTACAGACAGGAATGAATCTTTCCCTTCAGTAAATCAGGACTCATTTTTTGCTAGTTGATCTGGTTTTAGGGCTAGCTCATGCTGATGGTATTATTGCCAGATATGTTTGGATGTTATATTAACACTCACTGCATGGCTGTTCAGTTCCAGAATTTTGTTTTGACTTATATTTTCTTGTTGTTTCCAGCAAATTCAGTCAGTTAATGAGCTATAGAAATAGCTTTAGAAGTTTTCTCAGTCTTTGCCTGTCTATATGTATGTGTATGCATGTGAGTATGGAGAAAGCATATTCATACTCATATGAGTCAGCAAAAGGTATTGAATATATGTTGCTTGAACAAAAGGTATTTTGTGTTTTAAAAAAATAAGTAATTAATATATAATCAAAATTACACTTCCAGTTATCATGTATCTCACCTAACATAAGTGTTCCAAGTGTTCAGTGGCAATTTTTGGTCTCAATAGCTCTTCATGCGATTCTTGATGGGATAAGTAGTTCTTGCCTTCTCTTTTCTGCAAGGTGACACAAAAGTTTGTTAAAGGCTGGAGCCAACCTGTGAGCCTGAAGGAAATTCCTGCCCACTAAAAATTCTAGGCTGTTGTAAAGGAAAATCTTTAGTATTTGTAAACTGCCCCACTCTTCTCTCCAGGAGTAGAGAGGAGACTAGAGGATTTTAACGTGATGCTGAAAGATTGTGCCAGTATTACTACCTCCACCTAAAAAAATTTTAGTCTAGAAAGAGTGTGGAACAAAAATTAGCAGTTGTTCTGTACACCTTATCTCTTATATGGCTGAAAAGGGAGACTCACATACAGAATTTAACAAATATGGGAAAAGTGTGCATAACACAGAGCAGTGTTAGGGTTGAGAAAAAACAAAGAGCATCTGTGAGAGTAGGGTTGCAGCTGAGGCAGAATTGAAGGCAGAATGAATAGGGGAAAAATACATATGTCTCAACAACAAAGTATGTAAGCACATGTTGATTTGAGTATGTGGGTAATTGCATTCTGTTCAGCAGAACTCTCCATGATTGCTTTTAATTCAATGATTTTTAATTTTTTTTGGGGGGGAACTAGTTCTTGTGTCCTGTTTTAAAGCTTATAAATTCATTATTTCTAATGTGATATGCCAGCTTTAGCAAATGATGTATTTTTGAGAGGTACTAAGCATCCACAGCTCCCGTGAATTTCAATTATGACTTCAGTTGTTTGTAGAATTTTTCAGCTCAGTTTGTCCTTCTAGTAGGAAGCAATCCAATTAGGCTTTGTCATTGCTCACTTTCTCATTGAATGCCCCAATAAAGCTGTCATGAGCACTGACACTTCAAATGTGGGTAGTTAATATTGTTGCCAAGTAATTAAAAGTACAGTCTCAGTGTCTATATTTTGGGGCAGGAGAAATTTTATTTTAAATTATTGGTCACAGTGACCATGGTCTGTAATTGTCTTTTCTGGTAAGATTTAGAACATTTTCCATTTAGACAGAATATAACAGAAGTTCAACGTGTACTATGAACCTGTGAAGTTCATATGCAACTGCAAAGCACTGAAATAATCAACTTTTAGGAAGTTTATTACTTGGCCATGGTTTAAATAACCTCAAAAGTTAATTCACAAATTATACATCCAGTGCATATTTTCAAAGAAGCCTTTGCTTTTTGAAAGAGCTTGTTGTAAAAATATAAATAAATACTGATTGTTTAGAGGGAAGTAAAAAGAGAATGCTATTAAGATACCTTAAAGTCACTGTTAACTTTTAAAATTGACTTCTATTTTTGAGGAAAATGGCCACTTGTTGCTTTCATCTGCATCCTAAGAGCACAGCATTATATTGGAAAAGTAATTTCCGTGCTACAAAGATGTAATGACAGCAGCTTACTGCCCTATTTCTTGAATTTTACTGTTAAGATTCTATTTTTAAGGAAACTCATTCCCAAGTAAATGGTAATCATAGCTTTTAATAAAAATTCATGGCATTAATTACAGATAGAGAACCAGAAATAAAATTGATGGAACTTCTCCTAAAGGACTTGCTAAGCTTACTTAAGTCCTGCAAAAGACCTCAGAGTACAAGAGGCTATTTTTTTATCTGAGCTGAAGCACTAGGCATTGGGAGGAAATGCTGACTTTATCACTTTGTAAATGCCTCAATATGAAAAAGAGAATTAATGTCCTAAAAAACAATTAATTCAACAGATACCATGATGAACTAGGAAAGAAACTGCACAGTTTTAATTTTGTATTTCCTCTGGAAGTTAGTGCTGCTTATTAAATTTTCATAGTGAGCCAAATCAGCCCCTGAAACAAAACAAAAAAAAGCGTGAAGCTATTTCTATCAAGAATAATCGTCTAAATTTTCACTCAAATGGCCTGAGTCATAAGATAAAACTCTAATGACATTCTTGTGATGTAAATTCCTTTTTTTCTAGAAGTTTATACCTCAAGGTGTGATGTGAGCATTTTAGATTTAAGGAGCAGGTATTTTCACTTTCCAATGGCCTTGGGCACTTTTGTGGAGAAACGTTTTGCCTTATGCTGTTGGCTGCTTTCTGCTGTTATTTTCCCCAGTACAAGAGCGATCATATTCAGAATTCTATTTCTGATAACATAGAGCTCTTTAGCTCACATTGTTACTGTTTTTGTTTGCAAAGGAATATGTACTCTGTGGCATGGTAGAAATAATTTCAGAAACCTGTCCTACTGGAGTGCTACTTGGCCATTTTTTTTCTGTTTTCCAGAGCTTAGCATGGTCTACATGAGTGCATTTCTTTGCCTTAGTTAATTGCTCAAGAGCTTTTTGACTGCCACTCTCTATATCCTCTGAAGGCTTCTTCCTGTCTAACTTTTCTTACCTTTCCCCTGGGTATTCAGGGTATAAATAATCTTTTGGAATATTTTTCTGTTCTCCAGACTGTGCTGAAGAATTATATTGCAATTTACAATTTCAGCTTATTTTTTTTTTCTCCCTACATAAATTTCTTCTTTGTCTAGCTCACCTACTTTTTGTACGATTACTTTCTTATTAAGAGCTATATGTAACTTCTATTAACATTTCATTGGCTAGCAATTTTTTTTAATCCTTTATCTTTTTTTCCCTATGTCTTATGTGAACTATGAACACAAATAATATTAACAGTTATTTTCATTCCTAACATCCCCCTTAAATGATGCACACCACAATATTGAGTTACAGCCCTTTCTGCTGTTCTTTTCCATTCACTTAGGCTTTAATTTTTGTGTTGGTAGAGTTTTGCTACTTTTTAATGTATTTTATGAAACAAAGGAATGTCACAAAGTGATTAGATTACTCAGTGGCTAAAGGAATTTTAAACCAGAAGCAATATTATTTCCTGCTCACTCTCCCCCAGCTCAGCCTTTCCACTAATTGTGCTAGTTCATGTTCTTCTGAAACCTGTAGCCATGAGAGAAGAACATCTGCAGAGTTATTTTTTGCCCTGTATCTAATACAGCTTGACTCTTACTAATCAGTTATATAGTTATAGAATCGGAGAATTGCCTAAGTTGGAAGGGACCTTTGAGATCTTCTAGTCCAACCATCAGCTAAAACTGACAAAAACCATCACTAAACCATATCACTGAGCAATATGTCAACCCATCTTTTAAATACCTCCAGGGATGATGCCTCATCCACTTCCCTGGGCAGCCCATTCCAATGCTTAATAACCCTTTCAGTGTAAAAATTTTTCCTAATATCCAATCTGAACCTCCCCTGGAACAACTTGAGGCTGTTTCTTCTTGTCCTATCACCTGTGACTTGGGAGAAGAGATTGACCACTGCCTCTCTACAACCTTCTTTCAGGTAGTTGTAGACAGTGATAAGGTCTCTCCTCAGCCTCATTTTCTCCAGGCTAAACAATCCCAGCTCCCTCAGCCTCTCCTCTTAAGACTTATTCTCCAGAACCCTCATCAGCTTCATTGCCCTTCTGTGGACCCACTCTAGTGCCTCAATGTCTTTTTTGTGGTAAGGAGCCTGAAACCGGACACAGTACTCAAGGTGGGGCCACACATGATTCTTGTTGATATTTCATCTAGGAAGCCAGTTTGTTAATCTGTAGCAAATCTGCTATGAACTATTTTTTTAGCTTAGTGCGAAAACTTTACTCATTTCAATTCATTTCAATTGAACATAAATGGAAGGCTTGTAAGAGTGTTTCTGAAGAACAGAGCCACAGTAGTAATAAAGAAGAACTCCATGTCCACAACTGTCTTAGCAGTTCCCTGCTGGGTAGCATAACTTTCTTGATTGTCAGAGCAGGGTTGGTTGGTTTTCAGGATAGTGGATAATGGATAGAATGGAATCTAGTTTTCTTTGAAAGAGAGAAGAGCACCTTGAACACTGAACTGGGATGTTGCTGCTCTGCTGGATAGAGTGAACTTGGGTGTGGGAGGAGTGAAGTAGTCTCTGGGTAGTGCTGGGTCTGTCAGGAATCACTTTGGGATTGCGGCTCTTATATAGGCAGCTCTAGCTCATCTATCAGGTGCAGCCTGGAGCAAGGGTGAGTGTGGATGGTAATCAATACCCCATGGCTTGCTTATGAGGAACTGGCTGTGTGCTGATGATGTGGAGGGAGGAAAGAGAAAGGGATCAGTTCTGGTAGTGGGGATGTGTTGAGGGCACCGGGTCCCTTCTGCCTTGCCATCAGAAGTGACTTTCATGTTCTTGTCATAACAGACTCAGAGTAATTGTTTCCTGCCCAATTATGACTAAGTCTTATTTGCAGAAATTGATGCTGTTCTGTGTTTCACTGGAAAACTGGTAATGCGCTTTTTTTTTTTCCTTTGCAGTATCAGTTTTATTTGTGTATAGCTTCAGCTGTGTAATTGTATTCAAGCATCCAGACAGTTTGAGCTCTTCTGTGGTTTTTTTTCATTCCTTGGGCTGCAACAACTGATTGCAGCAGAATCCTATTGTGGGTGGCAGTGATTTGTATTTATATTTTTGTATTTATATTTTTCAAGTACCATATTTTGCTGAGATACAGCATAGCAGGCTACCTGTCATCAACATCTGGAATGTTATGGTGCCAAGAGGCTAGAGGGACAGGAGAGCAGGGGCCATGCCATTACTGGGAAACAAAAGATTTGGAAGGATTTCGTAAAGTGTAGATCTGGTTAGGCTGAGGAATAGCCAAAGTAAGAGGCAGGAGAAAAGAAAGGTCCTGTGACCAGGCTAGATTTCATTTGCCACTGCCTCACTGAGTTCCTCTTCTGTGCTGTGAGTCATCATACTAACAACACTTACTGTTGTCCTTTTGATAAGAAACCTTCATCTCACTAGGATTCATTCATGCTAACCCTTTCAACTTCACCCCCCTTCATTGCCTTACAACTTACAGAATCACAGAATCTTCTTTTTCGGTTGTTTTCAGACCTGAAGACAGTATGTTCAGTGGAGCCTATCTGGTACTAGGATGTATCAAGTTATATTCACAACTATATGATATAAGATCTCCTGTCTATGTGCAGGGATGTTGCTGAGACTAACCTCTTCCTAGGTTGTCTTTTCTAAGAAAAGAAAGGAATAATGGATAAAAGCAATTGAGCAGGTTGCAGCAAACTAAACTCAGCATGTGGAGATAAATCTCATGGTATAGAGGAAGAGTTGTGGATGGAAGGCTGACATTTCTAGATGAGTTTGCTATGCGTCATAATATTATTTGCTGCAAATTGGGGAAATATAAGAGCAGTAGGAATGTGCTGTGGCTGCAACAATACCCTCTAATATATTGAAAAGTAAAATAATTACATATTAAAAGTAAAAGCATTGCAATAGAAAATGGGGGAAAAGTACACAGGCTTAAGGAGTGACTGACACAAGTAGGAACAACTAAATAGGAAATGGTACTAGGTGATAATGAATGGTATATCCTTAGAAAAAGATTCATGCTTTATCTTATGCTTGTGCACTTGGGATTTGTTAGGTCTTGTTTTGTATTTAAACTTCACCTGGTATGTGATGTACAGGACTGTTAATCTGTTTTGCTCTGAAAAATTGATTGGGCAACTGGCATCTCTGAAGACTCATGTGGGTTTGAATATCAAACTTAATCTTTTGCAAAGAACAGTTCCACAGTGCTCAGACAATCTAAGCTGCTAGTGATAGCAAAACATGTTGCCCAAAAGATCACCATTGCAATTTCTATGTCTATGTTTTTGTCTGCTTCCAGTCACAGTGAAATTGTTAATAGTGTTCATTTATATTTGGTGTTTATTAGGTTTAAGACTGAAGTACAATGGAAGACAATGATGAAGCAGGTGCGCAATTTCTTTAGGTCTTGTCTCTAGCTTGTTTGAAACAACAGGCATTTTTTAAAGAGGTATTTCAGAGAAAGATTTTGAGGCTCAGTGGCACCCAGCTTGTAAAATAAAAAGTTTGCAGTCTGTGCCAGCTCATTTGATGGATATTTTTATATCAGTTATAAGATATTACGCAAACTTTTAGGGGAAAATAAGATTAAGTAGGATATGGAAAACACAAGAAAAATCTTTTGCTAGTTCTCTAGTTCTTTAATTCTCCAGTAATACAACCCAACAAACTCAAGAAACTTATTTTTGTCAGTGAATATGTGTTGGATGCAGATATCTGGATTTAAAATAAGTTCAGATCACTTTTGATTAGAACTGCACTTCAAATTATTAGAATGTGATGTATGTGTCTGGATGAGGAGGAAGTTCACAGTTATGTTTAGATTTCTTCTCTGAGCAATTTATAACCTTGGTGTTAGTCAGATACCCAATCTCCAGTCCTTTTCAGGATATATAAATAAATATAGTGTAATACGTGAGCAGTAAAATTTATGACCATTGATTGATCTCACTGGAGTCTCTTCCTTGTGTTTCTGAATAAAGGGTATTGAAAATAATTTCTTAAAACAGACACAATCTTGATTCTTTCTAGGTAGCAGTAGGCTAAATTCTGCAGTCTTTACTCTGTCCAACTTGTTACTTAATATGATGACTAAATGAAGGAACTGAGATTTTTACCTCTAGGATGCAACTAAGTCCTGTGTAGAGGATCTGTCCAAAGCTTATGAACTTCTTTGTGTCCTGTGAGTTAGACAAAAGTGTTAAATTCTTGTGCTGGTGTGAATTCTGGGATCCATTTTGGTCTGAAAATATAGCTCTGCCACCTATAGCTGTTCTCTGTTTTCACTTATGTCTCTCTGCAGAATTTTGCCCTGTGCTGTGTTTACATGTGCATGCATACAGACATATACAGAATGTCAATTAAACGGTCTGTATGCCAAGGCTTGTTGCTGCTGCACAGAGTTTCATTTTTACTCTTATTAGTACTGTAAGCAATCTGAAACCCCACTGTTTTGGGGTTTTGTAGTGGACTCAGAAGTTATTTCCTAGTTTACTAGTAGTTCTTGCTCTAGGCAGGTTTGTACTGCCATACATAATAGTGATCTTAACATAAATGTTACTTTTCTGAAAAACCACATCAGAAATGAGATGTGTCCTCTAGTTCGCTAAATATGTTAAGAAATAGCTACCTGAATATGTGATGGAAAGTTTTTAAGGAGAGTACAGATTTATTAAATTTGAAGATTTTGATACAGGTCTCTGAAAGTCTGTGAATTTTGGGTGAGAATATATTTTTTTTAAGTGACAAAAATGTGTTCACCAATCTCTTTGAAGGTTGGGATTTGTTTTTGCCTTCATGTTGGAAAATTGTTCTGCCTTCTAAGCTCATTAGACAAATCCACACTGTTTCTGCATAGCTGCTTGGGTGACACGTTGAAGTCAGCCTCTCCTTGAGACTGAGAGTCCATTGTTTGTTTGAAAATGTGACTGTCTACAGCCTTGAAAAACATTTGGATATATTTTCCTCTGTCTCATTATGCTGACTGTGCTGTACTGTTTTCAGAGCAACAGCTAGGATTTTTTTTCTTTTTGCATTTCTTTTGCTTTCCCTCTGTCCTTCCCCCCCTTCAAACTTTCCCAAGATGAGAAGAAGAAAAAAAACAACAAAACAGAAGCCAGGCTGGAAAGTAGCAGTGCCTCAAAAATAGGATGTTTGCCTGTGATAGAACTGCCAGTCCAAGCAGCAATTCCTGGAGTCTCAGCCTATTACCTCCAACAGGACAGAGAAAGACTTTTTCAATTCAGGATCTCCTGGGTTGTGCTCTGGAGAAAGTGAGGGAACATCTCTAACAGTGGGAGTGATCTTGCTGGAAAAAACTGCCAGGAAGTTCTATCACACAAACCCTAGTTATGCTGATTTGTGAGTCAGTATCTTTGCTGTGGATTCCGGGGTGCAAAAACGTGGTGAAATTAGGGCAGTGCAAGAAAATGAAAACTGTGGCCCTTCTTAATGATTCAACATCCCATAAGCAAGAGAAAAACTATAGTAAAATAATTTTACTTGCTGAAATGAGACCTGCACACATGTATACCCTTCTAGGGACAGACTGGTGTCTCTCTTGACTTCATGGAATCAGTTTTGCACCATACTGTTCTGGAAAATCACTGTCTTAGCTATCCTCCAGATTCCTTTTGAACTGGACGATGGCTTGTTATGTGAATAGCTTCCTTTCAGGCATTAAGGCTGATCCATCTGAAAGAAATACTGAGGGTGATGGTGATAGAAATAATTTTGCAGTCATTCATCTGCCAGTTGTTTAATGTAAAAAATGTGGAAAGGCTTGGGTTTTTACTTACTTTTGTTCACTGCCATGAGTGGTGATTCACAGAAGCTATATTACTAAGGTGTGGAATGAAGAGGAAGAACATTAGGGTGAAGCAGACTTCTGCTGTCGTTCAATTCCAGATATCATTGTCTGTAGCTTTATGCTATGTTGGGCTCACTCAGTGTGTTTATGCTTACAGAACTGGTATTGATGCCGTCAGTGCTGTGCTTCATTTACCTGGATTTGAACTGGGAAAACACTGAATGAGTAATGAGAATAACACAAATGTTTTCTTTTCTGGAAATATATTGTAGCACCATGCTAGGTTTCCTTACTGTTTACATTCACTGGGTTCATCTAATGACAATATTATATGGTCTTTTCCAAAAATGCTTATACCTGGGTTGGCTTTGTCCTCAGTGTGTAAGCTGTACGGTAGAAGGTAGAGTGCATGCAAAGGGTCTTGGAGAAGTCCTAGTGTCATATGTTAGGAAAAGAAAAAGGAAATATGTAGTAAAGACTAGTAGCAACTTTTGCTTTTTGATTTGGGAAAAGGTGTTCTTATAAAAAAAATTAAAGCGAGTTAAGAGCAGGTAACTATGGATTAAAGATTTTTATTTTTTTTTCCCAGAAAGTCTTTACTCAATAAGTCTTCCTCAAAAAGGAAGGATATGTAGGGATAACTTCAGAAAATCAAAGGGAAGATATGGTTTCCACTGACCAGAGGCTCTGCTAGCCCTGTTACACCCACTTAACTTCTCATACTGCATGCAAGCAGCATCAATGCCTTCTCCTGAAAGTTACAGGATGTCTGAAGTTTAGCAAGACAGCAGACTGAGAGGAAGTGCTCTGTGCATATGCTTGAAGCACCAAGTGCTGGGGAACCAGCCTGATTTTTGGTTAAGAAGTCAGCACATCCCAAGAAGTACAGGAGATGGCCACTTGCATCAATAGCATCTTTCAAGACACTGTATCCAGAATGGAATTGTGAAGTGCTGGTCCTGTTAACTTGCTCTGGATGTGAAAATCTTTGTTGCAGTGTAGGTTGCAACTTCTGATCTCTCTAATACCACTATCTGGTCTTCTTGAAATCTGAAGCAATGCTTGAAGCAGCGAGGCAGTCTTTCCTCCCAACATCCACTTAGGTATCTCCCACTCTTTCGGTCTGCTTCAAATACATGTTTTCTCTAAAAGAAAGAATCTACTGTTCCAGGATCTTAGTTTTTCTCTCTTCTTACTATATAGTAACACCACAGACAATTTCAAAATTAAAAATGGCTACTGTTTGGTTTCTGTTCCTGCAAAAAGGATTGAAGTATTTTGCAACCTTCACATTATTTATCTCTTTCTCTGTTTTTTTTTTTTTTTTATGACCCCTTTCTCCCTTCCNTATATATATTCATCTGTTATGTAGCAAGTTTCATACTCAGGTTATGATGTCATCCAAGAATGATGTTTAAAAATGACCTGTACTCTGAGATTTAAGTAGGTTAGTTTCCTCAGTGCTGGACTGACAATCACAAGCTGATTAAATTTTTACACAATTCACTTAGTGGAGGCAACTTCGACCCCTTTCAAAGGGACTGCTTAATGAATAACGACTGATTCTGTTTGAATAAACAGATCTGCCACTGTTGGCAGTGTAAATAATAAGCAGCTTCTGGCTTTAGTTATATTTTAATCATATTGAGTAGCATTTCTTTCCAAAATTATTCCAACAATTTCCATTCACATATGTAATACTTTATTTAATACAACTCCAATTATTTTAATATATCCAAGTATTTTAATTCCCTTTGAAAAACAAAACAAAAACCCAAAAAACCAACCAACCACATAGATGATGTGCTAATCAAAACTTGGGACTAAAGAAATTAAATTCAATCAGTTTCTATCACCCTAGATGTCACCTGTAGTTCCACACCAGATCTCAGGCTACCTATGCAGTAATCACATATATTAAGAGTATGGTAAAATAGCCTAGAAGAAACAGTTTCACTGTCTCCAGTGCTGGATCAAAAAGAATCTTTTTTAATGTAGGGGAAAAAATGTTATTAAAGTAGGGGCAGGTCTAAGAGTCTTAATTTTAATAATTAAACTGGTTTTGTATTTATAAAAGCTTTTTTGGAAATAGGGGCATTATGGCATGATTTTTGCTCACATCAAACCTATAGTTAGGATTAAATGCATATGAATGTGTTCTTTTTGTTCAGATGTTTTAGCATTCAAGGAGAAAATTTGTTGCATAATGAACTGCGGTTTTAACTATTGTCTTATCACCAGTATCTCATTCTTTAGCGAGCTTCTGATGTCATAACTTTCAACTTTTGATTGCATATATGATTCCTAGCTTGAGATTTTTTTCTTAACATTTTGATATGAAGACAGGTTTTACTTAGAGAAACACTTCTTAACTGGATCTAATTAAGGGTATATAGTTTTCATAGCAATTGAAGCTGGAAAACATTTTGTCTAAAATTTTCAGAAAAACTGATCAGTAGAGAATCCAGATTTCTTGGGGCTTTGTTTCTAAATTGGATCTTAGTTAAAAAAGGTGGATTTCAGTTCTGAGTTTGAGTTTGGTTATTGAAGCTTACACAATTTCACAAAAATACCTTATTTTTTCCACATAGTATTTTTTTTTTTGAGTGTGAAAAAATACAGATAGCAGTAAGATGACTGATACAGAAGTTGTCATCACCTGGAAAGATTCTATTTAATGTTACTTCAATCATTATTTTTATATGCTGCATGCAGCAAGGAGATGTGTCATACCTAACCACAGTTTTTTGCTAGTTGCATTGGAAAAACAATGTAGAGCCGATCCCATTTCTGTGTGATAATGAAGGTAGACAACAAAATTACTTAACCTTGTAACTCTGAAAAAAAAGATTGGACTATGCCTGTCAAAATATATTTGTAAGTGAGCTAATTGACTCAAACCCAGCATAATTCTTGGAACTGAAGATGGCAGCTACTGAGGATATTCAATAGCGCATTTACAGGAAATAGACTTTATTCCTAGCATCAGTGTATTAACTTTCAAATAGTTTTAGAAAGCCATTCAGTAAAATCCAGACCTACTAATAATGCTAGCCTGTTGAAAGTAAATGGAAACTTTATCAACCTCGTGTTTAAAGCTCTCATCAAGAATCTTACTTATTTGAAAAATATTTATATTTTCTTAAAAGAAATTGAAATTATTCATTCAAAATTTGCTATTCTTTAAAAGTGTTTTATGTTGCATTAATATTGTGTGCTTTCTTAGCTGTAGCCCTAGGTTTTAAAAGTGAAATCAATTTCTTACTTCAACTCCATTCATTTTGAAAAAATATAAATTGTCTTTTATGAAGCTGTCATAGTTCCTGAGAAATATTAGACCCTAGGGCCCACTACTCCATTTAAAACATACTTCATGTTCATATTGTATTTTTTTAACATCCCTTTTGCTTGTTTGATGACTTTTATTCTTCTCCCTCTCATTTAGTGAAATTTAGTATTATGTTCCTATTCTGTTCCTTTTAAAGACAACTTAACAGAAGACAATAAAAAGCAGAGATTTAGTACTTTTTTCTTTTTTTTAAGGGAATATAGCCTTATTTATCGTATTGTCTACCTTCTTGATTTTCCTCTCTTGTATTTTTTGTTTTCTGGAATATTTTCTGAAAGATGGTGGACATCCAGAGTAATTGCAAAAGAACCAAAGCTATGCAAGACCTGATTCTCAAAAAATATTTATGTCCATAAAGATGCAGATAAATACATATTGGGATTTTTAAAATATACACAGAGGCACCTAATTTTTTAAATTTAACTATGATTATTTAAGTTTTCATATTCTAGCAATTTTGCTAGTCTTCTGAGATTTATGAAGCTATACAGTTTGGGGTTATGATGAATTCATGTTTAAATGCTTCCTTTTCCTTTTTTCTCTCTCTTTTTTTCTTCTTTTCCAATCCATTGTTTTCCTGGCTCTTTCTCTCAGGATTGTGCTTATACTCAGGCTTACCATGACTTCTTCTCTATGTGCAATTTTCAGTGGTATCTACACAGCAGATGGAAGGGTAGCAGATTTGTGTTCTCAGACGTATATACAGGGATACAAGTCTCAGTGTAGATAGTTTCTCAAGATGCTCCCTGACTGATGAATTAACTAATGTAGTTTGGAGTATGAGAGTTGATCACTCTGGCAATTTGGAGCCTGAGGTGTTGTCTTGGGGTTTTTTTGTACCAATTTTTTTTTTTTTTTTTTTTTGGGGGGGGGGGGGCAGGGTTTGAAGAGTTCGTATCAATGCAGATGGGACTCATGTCACCTAACTCTAATTATCTTAAATTTAAGTGCCCATTTTCAACTAAGAGTCTAGACACTTTTTATAATCAATGAAGAAATAGAGGCATTTCAAGAGCATGATTCATCCCATCCTAAAATAGATGTCTAAGCTGGGCTGAATTGGAGGTAGCTGTCTTTCTCCACCAAATAGCAGGTGAACACTGACAACTTGTTAGACAAAAAGCAGCTGAAAATGGGTGAGATGGTCCCCCTCTGAGCTATTGATATATTTTTTATCTTTCTCCTTTGTTTCACTGATTTGAGAGATCAGTAAGATTTTACAGTATTTGCCAAATAGGGCAAACATGTAAAAGAGACGTTAGTATGAAACCCATCAGATTCGGGAGTACATAAGACAGAAGATAATGTATACAGTTCCACTGAATCTGCCTGCAGCTAGCCTATGCTTTGTTTTGATTTGTCAAATGGTAGCTTAAAGAGCAAAATCTGATGTGTAACTTATTGTACGTATTTCAGGTTGGCATCAGCCTAGAAATCAGCATCCACCCACAGGGACAACTCCACTTGGTTACTCCTCTGTACAAAAAACATCCGGGTGACACTTCAGAGCCATCCTGTCATATTCTTGTTTATTTTCTGAAAAGTAGCTACAATTGTAGCTAAAAAAAAAAATAAATTAATGCACTATGAGTATATAATATATCTCAAAAGTAATTTGAATGGAAAGCATTTCAAGCTGGCAGAAATATTAGACAAGTTTAACACCATCTGAATAGTTTTCTGAATAAAAATTAAAATAAATATCCATTAGAACATTAATGAATAAATATCCATTAGAACATTTCCTCAACAGAGTAATCAGTAACACTTTTACAGCAGAAAATCTATGCAGTAATTTTTATTCTTTGTATTATTTGTGAAATGTAGGGGATATGCCACTTAACATTCAACTTAGCAGAAATGATTATATTTTGAGACATACTTTGTAACAGAAACAAGCCAACATTTCATTTGCTTCTCCAACACTAAGCTTCTGCTGAGTGTTTTTCATAATTGGACAATAAAGTTTTTCTGATGATAGTGAACTCTTCACTGAGAAAATGATGGACAAAGCAACCATTACTGTGATATGGGATGTTATCTCTATGAAACTTTGCGTAACAATATAAGGGAACAAACATTTTTGTTAAACCTGCACCAATCCTGGGCTGAGGTAGGAGAAAATAACACTGTCAACTTTCCATGAAGGTCCACCCATCTCTAAACTAGTTTTCTCAGATTTTGGTAGCATTGTAAATATGCCAGTGGGCAAATTTCCCCTGTTTCTGTGACACATTTGAATGCTTGACCTGCTCATTGGTTTTGCCTCTTCCCTTTGTTACTCTAGTTCAAGGAAAGGAATACTCAAGGACAGGTGTTACTGCTAGCTTGTTAACTGAGTTTTCTTTTATTCATATTTAAAAACACTGATGCTCACTATGCTTACATTTTACTGATAACATCTTAAAGTAAGAACTGTAGATTTTTAAAATCCCATGCCTGGCACATAGGGAAATCTATGCTAGAAAACCACTTCTATTTGCTAAATGCACATGAAGGTGGAAAGAGAGCAGTCAGTTAACCATATGCACAATGCAGCCATCTTGTCTCATCTAGTTGTTCCTTCAGTTGTGCAAAACAAGATGCTGTGGATATTTCAAAACCAGAAGATTCTTCTGGTTTACTTTGATTAGGAGCTAACTTCTATTAGCATTCTAGTTTTTGTTGGTCTTCATTAAAATGATACCTTTCTCTTACTAAACTGTGGCTGTAAAGACATACACATCATGATTAACTTTTTAATTCTTTTAATAATAGTTGAAAAAAACCTGTTGCAATTAGTTTTCCATTTATTATTGTGTCATATATTTATTTTTTACAAAGGAATTAGCAGATTTCTAGGGTTCTTAATGGAGTTGAAACAATAGCCTATGCATGTCATTGTACATACATAGTGAAAGGATGAACATAAATCACATAATCACACACACAGAAAACAAGGCACTGTTCAGACTGTACAAGTAATAAATGATGAAGAGGTTATTAGTACATTAAAAACTGAACTCCTAATGAAAACTGTTACAGTAGTTATTTTAACATCCTAAAGCTGTGCATTGTTTTGGGGTTCTCTCATTAAAAGTCCAACTGTGTCCCTCTTTCCATATGTATTGGACCCCACATTTGTAGGTGAATAAATTGCTCCGATGTTGCCACTGGAACGAACTAAAAAGTCAGCCAAGCGTTGTGTCACACATGTAGCTGTGTTACATTTCCGTTTCTCCAGGTGGTGGCTACTAAAGTAAAACAAAAGAGCCAAGATTAAGTCAAAAGATGAGCAATCTAGCTTGCCACTTCTAATAGGTATTTGAGCTGTACTAATGTGGGAGTTCTTTTAATATGTGCACAAATACAGGAACGTTGCAATCTTCCTACCACCTACTTTGTGCCTCGAAAAAAATCTTGCGCTGTATCCTGTAATCAGTTTTAATGATGGGGTTATTTAAATCCAAAGACCTTAACAATCATATGTCATTTTTATTGGTATTCTGCATAGCAGTTTATGACATCTAGAAAACCTGTAATGATAGTATAGTTAAGACAGTAAGTGAAAACAATGAAAGCAATGACTAAATGTTTAGTTTTAAGCTGAACTTCTAAATCTATTTAGAGCTCTTGCTGCTATCATGAGGATTACTAACATAATGACAATCACTAACATATGTTTAGTTCTCTTGTTCCCACAGAATCATATCCTGCTCTTACTGCAGTGAACAGTAATCTTCCAGTCCACATGTGGATTGAGCCCAGAGACTCTTTCTCCCAAATGCTTCACATATCATGGAAGCTGGCAGGCGTTGCCAGCTTCTGCTAACTTCAGTGCTACTTAAGATTTTGCTCTGTCTAAAATGAGATTGCTTCACCATTGAAAAGCACCCACATCTTTGTTGAAAGACCAGCAACTTGAATGTATTGTCGTGGTAGGAGATAATAATTTGTTGGATGAGACTTTAAGTAGTGTCCATGGAAGAATCTTTATCTAAAAAGAACATTTTATGGTCTAGCCGAAAAGAACGCAATGTAGAACTTACATAGTATGAGATCTTTTTTTTCATAAATCGCAATGCCATGGTTAGTTTGAGAGAGCTTGAGTTCTCAAACTTATTTCTTAGACAACTATGTTGTTTCTTCAGACAGAAATATTTAATTGCTGAGATTGCTTATTGAGTTATTTTTAATTTTCTTGAGTTTCTTCATGTTGATGTGGCATGAGGTATGCAGCATAAATTTACTGTGAAAAGTGAAATTTTCCCAGTTTCAAACTCTGAGAAATTAGCAATGAGTACATTTTCCTATTGATTGAATAAATCTGTTATCTAAAATGTTATCTATTATTTTAGAGTTATATGTATTAATATAGGAATACAAATGGAGTAGCAGTTGTGAGAGAAACATCTGTATTATACTGGTTCTTCATTGGCAAATAGGCAGCAATTTCTAAGCAATTAGTATTTTAAATATGTAATTGTATTTAAAGGAAGTGGTTGCATAGGTCTGATATAGCTTTTTTTAGGTTTCCATGGGTAGTTCTATTGATTAAAATTAACTTAATCAAGCCCTTAACATAAGAGGTTCAAACAGCAACTGGTTTTTGTGGAAATCCTGATTTGTATTTGTAGGCAGAATTCTCTTTTTGTTGAAGGTATGAAATCAGGTCCTGACACTCCAAGTTTAAAACTCCAGTCCTTACAGGAAGCTACTAGATTTCTACCTGATGTCTAGCCTGACTGAACCCATTATACCTGATAGCTCTGTAATCTGTAACCTTTAATTGAATCTGTGTTTCAGTGAGATGGCTCACCTTGTAAGAGACTGTAAACCAAGGCCCCAGAAAAGCAGATAAGGCAAACCACACTCATAAAAGCAATGCCTTTTTTTTAATTTTTATTTGTTTGGAGTATTACTTTTTTTTACTTTTTTTTTTTTTTTTTTTTTTTTTTTTTTTTTTTTTTTTTTTTTTTTTTAAAGTAATAGCTGTAAAATGGTGGGAACTTAGTCTCCTTTATCAAAATATTTTGGAAGATAGCCAAATTGTCATATAAGAATGACACTTTTTTCATAAATTCAGAAAGAAAGAAGCAGGCAACTATACAGATATGTGTACTTCCTGAATCTATCCAGAATTGTCATTGTAATAAATTCAGTCAAAAGCCTGATGAACAATTAAAATAGTTCAGTGCTGATTATATTTTAGTAGAAAATGCAAATACTTTCTGAAATATGTTTTATTCATAAAAACATTACCTGAAATTGGATTTATGGATTTATTAACGTAAATGCAATTCAGACTAGTTAAATCCTATGAGACCAAAGTGCTTTTTTTCCATGATTAAATTGATATTTAACTTGACTCTGTAAGGCAATATTAGTTACTAACAGGAAACAGTTATGTTACGAAATAATTCCATTCTAGCAGAGCATTAGTGTTATTAAGAAGGGTGTATTTTTTTTTTTTTTTTTTTAATTCAGGCTTGGAAATGTGACAAACTTAAATAAGAAAGTCCTTTCAAAATACGTCTTTCTCCAAGGTAATGTAGTATTTATAGCCTTTTTAATTTATGAAAGCATTGTAATTGCAAAGTGTTTAAATGAGTTTTATCTCAGTATTTCACTTTCTGCCTTGAATGCTTTGATCTTTATGCCTACATAATGGCTCTAATTACAAGAAAAGCATTTTAAACTCTTTTTGAGGATAAAGAACAGACACAAAGAGTCTCAAGTAACAGAGTATCACTAGCATGAATTTTGCTTCATAATTTAATCCTAACTGGTACGATTAGAAGAAACATGGCAAACCAATACCTTTTTGTCTTTGCTGCTGGTTGTTCTGGCATTTCCTCACTAAGTCCTGAAAATGTATTCTGTGACATTACTGGCAATATCCATCCTTGTCTCTTGGAAGTACCATCAGATAGATCATCAGCCACAGATAATAATCTTTAAACAACAACAAAATACCATGTGAAATTGAATAGCTCTATTTTTGCTCATATTATTTGAGATATGAAAGCAAGTAAGATTCATGCAATAATCTCAACACCTTTTCCCCTGAAAAGAAATAAATGTTTTTATTATTACTCACTTCTCAATAGGTGTAGCTTCCAAGCAGATCAGAGTGATGGAAAGTGCAATGAAGAAAACTGACAGCTTTAGGTGGCACATCTTTCCTTCCAAACTTTCTGAAAAGAATAATGATTCAAAACTAAAAGCAAACCCAAATACTCTTCAGCATATCCTATTACTGATGCCCATTCTGTCCTAAATCAACAGCAGCTAGTTTTTTTTTCTCAGGCTAGGGTAAAAAAAATTATCTCCCCAAGTTTAGTGACACAACAGCTTCAGACAGATAGCTCTCAGCAATAAATGTTAATTTTACGTCTAATACTTTCAATCCTTTCTCTTATCCGTGGTTTGCATTTCCCAACATGTCCCAGTCTCAAATTCTGGTCCCAGGTGCAATTTTCCTTGAAGTTATCTTAGCTTTTTCCTGAAAAATGCTGTTGGTTAATAATGAGAAATGTTGTGCTTTCCTGAAAGCACATCTCTTGCACTGCATCTAAAGTTAGAAAAAAAATAAAAAGGAAATTGTTTACCTTTTTGTGGTCAAGGAGCTACCTGAAGAAGCACGCCTGTGTTAGCAAGAAGGATGCACACAACAATTCCACGCTTGCATCTAGCTGTGGAGTATCCCTTTTCCCCTTCCCTTGCTGACAAGTAATACAGCTCTTATATACCCTTCACACTTTTCCCAGCTCTGACATCAGGCAGCACAGAGACACTGTCATTAATTCCCATCCCTACAGATAGAAAGTATCCCAGAGAGGAGCAGAGGCAGATAGGTCATCATTACATTAGCACATCAGTAAATATTAACCTTGTATATGCAGAATGCCCTGGTGAAGGTACTGTAATAGCATATTGCACATCAGAACTGTAGCCTCAATCTTACAGTTATGATAAAACGCTGAGGTAATATTCCCTGTGGGTGTTTTCAAAGGCTAAATAAGGTAACAAAAGTTATAAAGAAAGCCAGAGTAAATGAAACACCAGATCACTAGTAACTGAATTATAAAAAATAAAGGTCTTAGAGAAGACATAATAGTTAAAGTTGTGGAGGTTTGTTGAAGAAGCATGTAAAGACCAAAAGAGAAAAAAGTGTTTGAAGGGATACAATCTGTACGAGCAATAAGAAAAGGTTGAAAATTATTTAAATTGACAGACAGGTTGATCATTCAGGGTAACAAGGCAGAAATCATGTTCAAATTTCAGTTAAGTATGAATATGAATGGAAATTCTGTCATTAGTCATGTAAAATATGATATTTTACTAACACTGTTAGATATTCTGTCATGTGTGAATATTGTGTCAGTTAATATCTTTAAGAAGGCAAAGACTAGGATTAAAAAGTTAAGAAAAGCCAGAATAAAGGTTTCATGTGCAAATTTATTTCTCTAGTGTACTCTAGTGTGTTCAGGGAAAAACACCTAGCTTTCTAATAGATTAAATCCAGTGTTAATAAATTACCTGATTGCAGATTTCAGAGGATACAGATTAGAATAATTTTTTTCCCAATTTAGATTGGAATTAGGCAATTTTTTTTTCTCCCCTTGTTTCATTAGTTGCCTTTAGGTGCTCAACTGCCTTTGGAAAAGAGGGCTTTCAATTATTTATGGAGGTAAAGATGCTGGCACAAAAGCTCAGACAAAGTTTTCTGTGATAAGAAGTTATCATATGCATCTTCCACATCCCATAGATCATGAATTAATTCATAAGTGCTTCAATGCCAAGTGTATTGCCTTAAATGGAAACCTTCTTTGGTGTTTTAGTCTGTAACAACAGATTTGGATTGCAATGGCTAAAGTTCCAATGTCTGTGCTACTTGAGTTGAATGCAGAAGAAATATTTGGCTGGGATAGTAGTCTCTTAACCTGATACAACAGCTAGTTTGCAAATAAGATTCTAGCAAGTAATGAAATATCTGGGGGTCCCCAGTTTCCTGCCATATTTCTGTTGGTGGACAGTTTCAGTGTAAGAGAAGTAAGTATAGCATTGTCCACCATGGCAACATGTTCTGTGCAACCTCTGAAACGAGTTTATCTCTCCAAAGAGCCTTCTGTTGTGTTTTTCACTCTAGCATTTGACTACAATGAAGTAAGATTCTGATGTTATTTTCACTGTAGCAATTTCACTCCTCTGAAATGAAGGCATGATTAGACCCATTTTACGGAGATAGAACTGTACTAAAAAAGCAATTACACAAATAATCTGGCTGGTGATTGGCACCGGCCAATAGACAGTGCTCTAGTATATAACTTGAAAATTCTTCCAGGCTGCGAAGAATCCCACAGACACTTAGTAGTGGTGTGTATGCTTAGCTATTGTGAAAAAGCAAACTCATGTTCTTTCAACTCCTGAAAAGCAATGGACAAATGAGTGAATGGTTATTGTGTCAAGCTTGTATCTGGCTAAGGGTTGACATTAAAAAAGTGAAACAAACTTTTCAAAGAAATATTGGTCCCAAACCTTAATTGCAGCTCTCCTGCAAGTGGCTTTGGGCTTTTTCTCTTGTTTGATGGAAAAAGAGAAAGGCTGATTCTTGAATGCACTACAGAAATGAAACTGGGTTCATGATGTCCCAGGACCATTGCCTGTCTCCTGGGCTAGATAGAATTTTGGCAGAGTCAGCAAGAAGTCTATCCAGCTATTAGTCAGACATAATGTTAACAAAATTAAGGGGTTACGGCATCTGTTACAAGTTATCTTAAGCACGAGCAGTGTTTTCCCACACAAACAAGAGCGGAATATGGAATTGTGGAATCTCTTTGACAGCAGAACGAGTCATAACTCAAATTTCAAGAACCTGGCACAAAGTACTGTGCTGTTAGTATCCTTCAATGAAGTGATAAGTTATATTTAGTGGTTAGCTATTTTTATCAATGACAAAGTTCCTTAACCTTGATCTTAGAAAAAACCCTTTAGTATTGTGCATAACAACTGTTATCAGCCTAAGAGAAGCACCAAGTATTCTCAGTAAAGAAATCCATGACCAATTCTATCCTGAGCAGTTACATGGTAATTTTTCATACTCATAATGGGTGTTAAAGTCTGTATGAAAATATTTGTCTAAAGTATTTTGCCTATATGAGGATTAGTGGACACCAGAGCTGAGAATTACTATGAATCCAGAGCATTATGGTATGTGTGCCAATGCCCTGATTCCCCTTCTGGAAACTACCTTCATAAATGTCTTGAGTTGCAAGATAATGAATGTGCTCTGCACTGTAATGGGCTGGCAGCAGGCAAACGGGGAACCAGCCTCATCTCAAGTGTTTGCTGCTTTTACCTACTGTGGAGTGGGATTCATCTGACTAAATGTGATATGAATAGAGAGACCATTCTAGTGGCTGTTTCTAATGTGTAAGTCTAAAATAGCTCAGGTGATTTGTGCCTGTTTCTCCTTTTTGACTATAAAAACAGGCTTGGGTGACTCGCTCAGATATAGATGTTTACGCTGCAGGTGTCTAAATGAGTGTGAAATGAATTCCATCAGGGGTGCTTTAGCTCTCTTACGTGCTCAGGGCCTAACATTTAAGGTTGTGTCCCTCTCTCATATTTACCTTTTTTCTTAGGCTATTCTTGACACCTGCTGGACAGCTGTTTCCCACTTTTAATGGCTGTTTTTCAATTTCTGAGTTCCACATTTGCTTAATAACATTAATAGCACACATTAAGACTTTTGGTAATGGATGTTTCTTTCCCATTTGTGAGAGTGACAAAAAGCCATATTATTTGTTCATGTACTTTACTAGATGTTTTTCTGCTGTGTGAGATAGATGTCTTCAGTAAATTACATTGTTGCTCAGTTATAAGGAAGTAGAAGTGCGTGAATAACACAGGATTCAGTTTGCCTATTGTATCAAGACAGAAAAAGAAGTTTTAGGCATTTACCTAAAATGAGCTTATTTCAATTTTACGAATAAACCAGAAAGCATAGCAACACCGTATTAATATGCACCACTGTGAATTTTACCAGTAATGAAACAGAATGGTGCATGTGTCAGAGCTTGTAGCTGTTATATGAGTTGAGCACGTTTCAAGTGATCTGACAAAATTACCTCATTTTTATAACAATTTTGTTAGCCTTTGATTACTTTAAATGGCCTTGAATCAGGCTTTGAAACAAAAGTATTAAAAGGTTTCACTGATAGTGTCAGCACCTCTGAAAAAAAATAAATGCCTTGTGTTCAAATGGCCAAACCTGAAATTAGACAAGTAAATCCGGTGCCTAAACCTAGTTTTCTGCTGTCAGTTTTGTGAAATGTGTTCCCCTGATTCACATCAATATGGAACAATGCTAGGGCTGCTGTGACCCTTTCTATGTGTGGATCATACTGTTTGTTCCTGTGTAACTGAGGGCTTAGAAGAAGCAGGATGGTGTGTGTATGGTTCCTGCTCCTCACAAAAAAACCCTGACGAACATTCTAGCATACCAGCTTGGACTGGTTTTGTTGCGGACTGGGCAGGGGAGGTCTGTGGGGTGCATGCCTGGGGTCTGGCGTCATCCTGAGGGTGAGCCAAGGAGGACTGCTGATTCTGTCCACCGACCACCAGGTGGGAGTCAAGAAGACCCCAGTGGGTGAGGAGGGCATTTGCCAAAGAAGATTCGAGAAATCATTAGCATAGACCAAGCTCTTCTTGGGAATATGTATTAGCGGAATGAATATAAACTGGAAACGGGAATTGTGCGATGGGTGTCTTGGTTGAGCAGAGAGTCCCGGTGCACCGAGCGCTGTTTGCTTGCCTTTATTCATTTAATAAGTAGTAAACTTTAATTGGAATCCTGCCAGGGACTAAATAATTTATCTCAATTTTGGATGTACTAGGATATCCGGGGCTGACACTCATGAACCTGACTAGTAAGGACACTTGCAGCAGCTGTAGACTCGGGGGAACATCAGAGTGAATCTAAAATTACACTAGACACCCATGATTAGGAACCTGGATTGTTCCCTACGTTTTAATGTTTAGGTGCCAAAGCCTGAAAATACTTTCCCCAGTATTCCTTGCTTGGTAGTGTGCTGATAAATACTACAATGTTTGTAATTCTGGGTGTGTGGAGTTGTTAGCACTTAAGCTAGGTGTATGTGCCTTGTTCAAATATTGTTTTATGAAATATGCCAGCACAACTTTCTTTGTTACTCCTACTTGGTATGGGCCATTTCAACACTGATGAAAACTCAAAAGAACTCTTGTTGATCTTGTTGGAATCTTTTTGATCCTAAAACTGATGTTAAATTTGTGAAAGAAATATGGGAGAAGCAGCAAAAGTGATAAGAGGAGCAAAGTTAATTTCTTACTCAGTGGAAAAAACAGGTGATTCAGAAACAAAGGGTGGCCATCCATGGAATTGACTAGCAAATGGAAAGCAATCATATACATAGTTAACAATAACGTAGATCCAGCTGTTATGATGTATTACACTACTGAGTTTGCACCATTGACAGAACAATGATGTAGCCTCACAGGGCTATTGCTAATTATTGTTCTAAGAATGAGCTCAGCAGATTTTGTGCTGAATCAATTCCTACAGCTGGGAATCTCCCAAGCAAGAGGAATAAACTCAGGTTTAGATCAGAAAAGTCAGGTTTGACAGCACAGGGATTGATGAGTTATGGTTTCTAATGCCACTCCCACTTACAGTTTATAGTGTTTTAATTGCGTGATTTATACTAGCTTGTAGTATCCAGCAATTTACCTTTGAATACAACAGATTTAAATTATTGATTTTCTTTTATCCTGTCTCTTCCTGAAGTCTGCTTCTAGAAGTCTGTCTGCTTCTGCAACCAAAAGCAGAACTCTCCTTTGGTTATCAGTGTCACTTACGAGGGCTCTAGCCAGTGGTAATTGTAAGTAAGTAATACAAAATAGTGTTACTATTCTTCTTTTCTGGCTAAACCATCCATTGTTTCCTGCTACAATAATTATTTGAAGACACTGTCCATAAGATATAATCTGTAAAAATGTGTTCATCTTTTTGCTGTAATATATACATACCACTACTATAATAGTATATGGAGTTCTATAATATGTTAACTCATATGTGTACTTTAAAGCAGAACCAATAATTTTGGTAAAAAGAAGGTGGTGGCACTTGGAGTACTTCCTTACAGAGTGAGTGCATTGTACATTCGTATTCTGGCTCACTGCATGGGTTGCTCCTTACAGAAGAGTCCAGAGAGACTATATGAGGATCATAGAATGATAGAATCATTAGAGTTGGAAGGAACCTTAAAGATCATCTAGTTCCAACTCCCCTGCCATGGGCAGAGACACCTCCCACTAGACCGGGTTGCTCAAAGCCCCATCCAGGTTGGCCTTGAACACTCCCAGGGATGGGACATCCACAACTTCTTTGGGCAGCCTGTTCCAGCACCTCACCACCCTCACAGGAAAGAATTTATTCCTGAGATCTAATCTAAATCTCCTCTCTTTCAGTTTAAGACTGTTACCCCATGTTCTATCACTACACTCCCTGATAGAGTCCCTCTCTATGTTTCCTGTAGGCCCCCTTTAGGTAATGGAAGTCTTTCCAGAGGGACCTGCTACTGAATGGACAGAATGAGGTCTCCCTGAATGCCCTTTTAAGGGGAAAAAGAGATTAAGTAATTAGATATGTGTGGAAGTGCTGTTTTCTCATTTACTAAGTGTAACTACGAGAACTCTCTACCCCCTCTTTCCCACTCTGGCATCTCATAAATAGCACGGACATCTGTAGGAGATACAGTGAGACCAGGAACCACCTTTTTGCTTCTAAGACTTGGTGGAGGTGAATCTCTAGGAAGTACGAAGCAAATGGAGCGATTCACCAGGAAAAGAAAGTGCTTCTTTTCAAAATAAACCTAAACAGAATTGTCTGTTCTTCCCACGTGATTCAGTGCATAAGTTTTAAGTAAGTTTTCTTTTAAACTGTCTCAGTCCTAATATTCAGATTTACCCCCCTGCCGCAAACTGCAGCAAGAGAATGACAATCTGGCTTTGTCTTGAAGCACTCTGAGTCTTTTAGATGATGCTGTCTTGACAGCTCTGCTATTAATAGTGGCATTTTCTCTGCTCTTTAAAGAGGGATGTTGTGCTGAACTAAGAATCAGTCATGTTAGTAATAATTTTTCACTAAGGGCAAATGCATTGTACTAGCTTATGTAGGAGGATTTACATTTACGATACCATGAAACAGAAATGAATTTATTTATGGCATGTTGGTACATATGACAGCAAAATAAGAAAGCCCTTTGTTAAAAAGAAGTGCAGTAGGGCTGCATGTACTGTATGCTTGGATTATTGTATGTGTGAGTGAAGACCTGACCTTTTCATTCTACTTGAAGCTGAGAAAAGATTTTGGTAAGCAAAAGGAACGTGAATCAGTACATGAAATTGTCTCTCTCCTGTAAGAAGTGTTTAAAAATTCATTAGGACTTCAGAATATGTATCTGGAAAAAAATAGCAGATTTTTGCTCTGTTATGGTAGTGTCTTTTACAGCAAATGTTGCTGTTTCCATCTATTTAGCAACCAATCTATTTTTGGCTGAGATCATCCTTGATAACAAAATGTGAATAGTATGGAAAAGTCAGTATTTAAATGTGAGCTCTTGCAAATACTTCAGGAGCTGCAAGTGACAAAACTGATTCAAAGGGTGATGTTTTTTGCAGTAAACTGTTATTGAACCAATTATTAGTGGAAAAGTGATGGCATTGTATTATTCAAGACAAAAATATGAGTCTCAAATTTTTGACTCATTAACATGTTAAAATAACTTCATATTAGCACATATTCTGCCAATGAATGCTACAGTTTCAGTGGGACAAAGCTGAAAAGTCATCTTACGGTAATGCTTGATTGAGAAAGGGACCTTGTGCAGGGCAGCAGAAGCACATACTTCAGGACAAGCATCTTTAAAATCTGTGGGTGTTGAGTACATATTCTAAGTATTTATTTACAATGGGTATTTTAAGCCCAGCTTTTTGTCTTAAGAGCCTTTTCTGTTGCATAAACTGTTGTCCAGATTGGTGGTCTTTTTATTTTTTTTTCCTTGATTTACAGAATTACTCCACATTTCCAGCTGGACAGGTAGACCTCTGGCTATTGACTTTGATGCTGTGAGTGTATAATTGATTTTGTTACTCTTTGCAGAGGGCCTGTACCCCTTCCTGATGCATTCTTACAGGCTGCCAATTGCTAGTTTTAGTTTAGAGAATGATCACTTTGCCACACTATTCATAATTATTGGCATTGTGTTAAGAAATGAAGAATGTTGGCAATGTCACATATAATTTCACATCAACATAACATTTTGTATTTAAGTCTATGAAGGGTTAACAGAGTCTTAAATTATTTTGTAAACAGTTGTCATAAACAGTCATAGTCTTCTTCATGGTGTTATGGATCATTACTACCCAAAGCTCTAGGTTATATATCATCCCATTGCCTTTTATAATGCTTATAATAGTCTGTAGCAGTTGTACAAACAACTGTTAAAAGCACCATACAAATTGTCACTGTAGAGGTAAGGTTTTTTTATTAATAAATCTTAAATGTACACTGTTATTCAAAGTCAGTTCTTTATTTTCTGTTGTAAAAAGAGGATGTATTTTTCATGCAACTTAAATCTTTCTGATCAAGAATACTGGGCTTGAAGGACCCTATGAAAATTTCCCATCTGTTAAAAAGGAGATGTTTTCAGTTAGAAAGCCATATGTTCACAGGTAGATGCATTGATATGTGCCTGATTCCCAAAATTTTGCCTGTGCTCCTGAAGCTTCCACTCGGATGTTTCACACCTTTTAGGATTGGGCTTAGAAAATGTCCCTGTGTAAAGCATACCTAGAAGGGCTAGGAGTATCAGCTTTAAGCATTTTCTAGTAGCCTGACGATATCTCTACATATGAAGCACATGATCACACACCAAAAAACTTGGGGACTTGATGGATAGCAAAAGTGAAATGCTATCAGGTTATATAAACCGCTGATTGATGAATCATAGTTAATGTCATTTTTTTAGAGGAAAAGACTCCAGAGAGACTTTGAAGCCTTTGAACTGCCAGTCAACCTACAGTACATTTGTTCTTTTAACTTTTCTTAAAGTATGTTCACAAGACAATATGCCTTGTTTAGTGGAAAGCGGACGACCTGAGCACACAACAAATCCCCTTGTACTTTAAAAAGGAGGTACTGCCCAAAAATATATCATTGTTTTTAATTTTTTAAAAATTTTTATTATGTAGGAAATTTATACTGAAAAATTATTTTGACAATTGGAACATTTATATTTTCTAACATTTAAAAATAGAATTTTGTGTAACAGACTGTCTTCCAGCCTTGTGACAAATTTTACAAACGCTAAAGAATTTTATGTCTTCATAAAGTTTGCCACAAGTCTAGAAGACATTAATCTGTTTTGCTAGAACAGAAAAAAAGAAACAAAATCCTCAAATCCATACAAGGGGAAATCAGTGTGTTAAACTGCTTTCTTAAAAGAGAAACTGTTATGACAGTCTTGTTAGTTTAAATAAATAGTTAGGAAAACAGACAACAATTATTGTTTTGCACATAGACAATATTACCTCCAATGTATGGATCTAAATGCTTGCTATAAATTATTATTTATTGTTTCAGGGAAAAAACTTGAGACGCTGATGAGTTAAGGGGGATGCACAGAGTTGATGGCAGAGTTGAGGATGGAAGACATATGAATCTTCATCTAGTCTCTGCTGACATGCACTCTGTTGAGGTGAGAGGGAAGGAAATGTTACTGGATAGCCAAACTAAATCTGAATTCAGATGAATGAGAAAAAGAAATGAGCAGAAGGTTTTGTGCTTGTTTTTCTGCATATGCAGGTATAAACACCACCCCATTTTCTGTGTTAAATGCAGATGGATTCTTCCCTATGTGGCTTGAGAAGCTCAAGCTCTTACCTATTAGTCTCTTCACTGGGCAGTACAGTGAGACCTTGGGACTCCCCATGATTTACCTTAGTCTTGTATAGCCACTGCCAGAAGAAATAAATTTTTGATTGAAGGAAGATCGGTTAAATTATCATGTTTTTCTTTATTTTGCATCCTTCCTCTTGGTCTTCTGGGCAAGTAGGTTTCCAAAATATCTTGAGAATGTTTTGTACAGATGTTGTGACCTCTATGAACAACTGAAAGGAGAGAAAATGTAAAGGACTCTGTCTCATGAGGTTTCCAGATGGTTTTGCTAGTCTGTTAAAAGGTTTAACTTTGCAGTGAAGTTTTTGTAGTGTGTACTCAGATGAGGGTACAACCCTGAGAAGAAAATTCTGTGTTGTCCTTTTTAGAAATTCTCTCATTTAGCCTCAATTTGACATGGCTATTCAACCATCACAGCTTTGCATGGCCACTGGCCCTGTCTGTACTTGTGAGAGGTAAAAGTCTAAGTTCCCTTGTGTCTCCTGCAGTAGAGAAGCAGATCTCAGGAGATACATCTGAGAAAAAAACATGGTTTTGAACGTTGCTTGGATTGTGATCCAGCTCTGAGCTGATGGGAGAAATGACAGTGAATGTAATGTATGTCATGACATCCTTATCTGGGTTGCCATTCCATGTCCTATGAGATGTGCAACCTATGATTGCTGCCATGCTCAGTTGTCTACAGACATAACTCATATTTCCACCTTTTCCTGAATTAGTTACATTTGTGGTTGTTTGCAACTGCAGTGCTGTGAAAGTATTACTTAGTCCTCGGGGCTTCCAAAACCAGGTGTTGTATTTAGAGTGTATTTAGGCTATTTTTGGCAGATAATTTGTTGTTAAATATAATGTTTAGCCTAGGACCAATAATTTTATCAACTGCATTTTTTACAGAGAACTCCGTAAGAACACTGTCTATCCATTTGAATTTCCTTCTTGCATAAGCAATGGTGAGGGGCTCCTGATCTTAGACTGAGAGCTCCTGGCTGGCAGGCTGTTTTGTTTCTTGGCCAAACGAGTAGACCTAGAATGACAAGGAGAGGTAACAGGACACGAGTTATCTGACCTGCTTTTTATCTCTCTAAAAGCTACCTAGAATATGCTTGCTCTCTAAACTTTCAAATTAAAGGGAAGAAAAGCACCCCCAGAGACCGTTTCCTCCCACTTATTTTAGACAGCTGTCTTAAGATGGGATAAATTACTCTCTGGAAATACCTGACTCTCTCTAATGCCTATTGTGAGACTCTAGATGAGGATTTTCAACAAAACTATTTGCTAAGAATAGGGTATACCTGATTTTATACAAATACTTGACTCTCTCAAGGTATTTTCATTACAGTGAAGCATTAGAATGATTAGAGCACCCCCTCAAACAAAATCCCTCCAGACAGAAAGAAATACTCATAGTCTCAGTTTCTCAAGAAGTGGACTGATAATGCAGGAAACAGTGAATTTGGTACAAATAATGCCTTTAGAAGAAATCCTGTGAAGAAGATGAGAACTGAATATGCTAGAACATCATAGACTCTCTACGATGCTGTATTATCTGTGAATTAATCACAACAGAGCAAAATACTGAATTCTATGCACACTGAATTTTACATAATTTTACTTAATATTAAACTGTGCATTTGTGAACATACCATAATTTCATATCTCTACTCCTGGGGGGGAGGGTTTTGAGAAGTAATTTGTGTATGTTGCTTATCACTGGCAAATATCTGGGAATGACTCCTTACCTACATTCAGTACACCAGTAGTCCTGCTGAAGGCTGTGTGCTGAAACAGGAGCAGGTTATAAAGGTCAAGATCTGTACACTAGGTGCTTCCCAGTGTCATCTGAGCACAACCAAAAATGGAAAATACACAGAAGTCCTAAGTTTGTCCCTTATGGGTATATTCCTTCAGGTGCTTTATGCACACAGATGACACAAGTAGGCTACAATTACCTTATTTAAAACTGAGAACACTCACTCCCAAAATGCTTCCCAAACATCCTTTAGCTTCCAAAAAGACTGAAAAAAAGTAAAAGCTCTCTCAGGCAATTAAGAATTAAAATACACTGGAGAGAAGGTTTGAATGTAGACAATCCTTGGGAAAACTCTTGTTAGTGTATGTGGTTTTTTTCTGTGTCTGTGTGTGCATGTGTCCAAAGGAACATGCCCTTAAAACATCTCTCTCTTAATTTTGCTTTTAAAGATGAACCCAGTTCATACTTAGGCACATCAGTAGTGAAATTCTTTTGTCTTCTGTGAATGTTTAGCACATAAGTTCCTACTTTAAAGCACTTTGCAAATACGCTAATATGGATTAGCCAAAATTGTGTGCTATGTATAAGAGTAAATATAATGGGCAGTGTGACTCTTTGGAAAAAGACATTTAAACCTCTAAAGTTGGCTGAGATAAGCTAATGTATGCAGTAATTAAATCCATCATCCTGAAGAAGTACTTCAGCTTTTAAAACAATAATACGTTTTGTTTCGGGTTTTTTTTTTTTTTTTTTAAATTATTCTTCTTACTGTTTTATTACATTTTCTTTTCAAGAGGGAAGAAGGCGCTTATTTGTCTTCAGTTTCCAAAATTAACATTATTGATAATGAATACTAGGAGAACATTTAAAAGCAAAGTTCTGTAATCTAGAGAAAATCCTATGATAGTAGACACAAAATATAAATCACTGAAACTGTCACCTGAGTTATATTTTTTCTGACATGGAGATAAGTATTTAAAGCAAAATGTTAAGTGCCTACCATAAGGAGGTGTTTATTTGACTGGAATTTTTGCTTTCCATTTCCTGTGATTCCTTTGCTGTGTCTGAATGTTCAGTCTTACTCATCCCAAAAAGAAATTACTAGCAAAAAAAATCCTACTGAGATTGTAGAATTACAGTCATTTAGGTGATGTTAGTATGACTTTCTATCTCATGAAAGTTTAGTTAATGGCTGTTTATTCAATAGTTAATTAGAACCCCAGACAATGGTTTTTATTTCATTGGTTTGCTTATTATCTGTAGAAACTGAAAGTACTTGTGTGTGTCTCAGAAACTCACTTTTAACTAATAATGATGGATAAGGAGATTCAAAAATTGGGATCTTTGTAGACAAAATCGCTGTTTCCTCCCCCCAGATAGGCATGGATTAAAATATATAGAGAGTATCTTCTGCAAATACTTATGAGATGAAATATTTAAAAAGTGGCTAAGGTGAGAGAGAAAGAAAAAAGGACTCATAAATCCTTGTAATAGCTAAACACAGGATAAAAAATACTAAACAGAGATCTACAGTTCTAGTTTCTAATAATTTAAAGTAAATACCATGTATCAAATTCTTTGTGCATTCTCTGAGGTTGGCCTCTTCATTGGATGCTTGCAGTCAGATACATGACTATTACAATTATAATACAGAAGTTAAGGTATTTTTAATGCAAAAGCAGGGCTAATCCTGAGATATCTCTGCTACACAGAAGGCTCAGTCACAGACTGTCCTAGTTTTCTGGGAGGGGCAGGGTTAATTCTCCCCTGGCTCTAGCAGGGCCCAGGTATCCCACCCCACTGAGCCATGCCCAGGGGTTGCTGGGAGCTGCCGGGAAGGGGAGAGGGGACCGAAGTGCGGGGTCTGCTACAGGTGCGTGGCTGCGGTCGGATGGGCAGCGGGTCGGTATCGTACTCGCGTTTGTATCCGTCTCCATCCGAGTTACTGTTACTGTTTTTCCCTGTTCTACCTTGTTTTCCTGTTAAACAGTTCTTGTCCCAACCCACGAGTGCTGCCTTTTCCTTCCAACTGCTCTAACGCCGCCACAAGGCGTTGGCCAACCGGGCTGCCACGGGGTTCTTTGTTGCTGTCCGAGGCTAAACCACGACACACTCACAGAGGGCTCTTACATATTGTATTGGGTACAGGAGAGACATCCCTTTACGTCCGAATGAATACTACACTGTTGTTGACATACACTGTTGAACAACTTTCATTTTGGTTGCCAGAATACTCTTCTCTCATCGCCTTTACCTGTTTTTTTAAAGGAAGCAAGGATGGCCACATGGAGTTAAGGCAACTTTATGCTCAGCGATTTTATGCTCAGCAATTTTTTAATTTTCCCAAAGTGGCAAAAGGTAAGTGGAGAAAATATAAAGTGTAAGAAAACTTTCAAAATACCTTAGTGGGAAATAAGACTTTACCGCATATTTTTAGGTAAAGGAAATCAAAGGTAGAAACAGAATTTCTATTTCTTGTTAAATTGGATGAGCAAAATCCCACACAGCCATGAGGTGTGCTTTGGAGGCCAAAATGAAGCAAGAACAGAAAGCAGCACTATAGCTCTTAGGAAATGCAAGAGGGAGAATGAAGATTTTCACATATTGGAAGCACGTTAACAGATTTTAACTTGAGAAATTTCTAGTCTGTGAGAACTGAGAAAACATGCTCTCAGAAATTTACAATTAGGAACTTTTATTCTAAGAAATAACAGGGAGAGATGCCTTTCCTAATGCTCTAGTGCAACACTGAGCAGGCCAGGTCCATGAGCCACAAGTGATCTGTAAGGCACCAGCAGAGGCCTTACAAAATATATTTCAGTACAGCAGCAGATTTGCGAGTTCTTGAGGCAAAAACATGCTGTGTAATACAGAATCCAAGTATCTTGCTGGTGTTATATTTCCCCCTCCCAGCAGCATAACCACATAGGGTATGTGGTAGTCCAGGGAGATTTTTCAGGAAGGCTGGGTGCTCTCTCAGAAAGCTGAGAAACACTGCCCTGGAGGCTGTGCTCAAAGGCAGGCTTTCATTAGTCCCAGTCCCACCCTCATCACAGTTTTAGACCTTAACTTTGGGCTTTTCATGTGCCTTAGTAGTTATTTCTGTGAAGGAGAAAACCACAGGTGTCAAGAGACTTACAGTCACAGATGAAACTTACTTCAACACCAGTACTTGAAGGTGTATCTACTGATTCTTAGATCTGAATGTCTAATCAGTTTTATCAAAGTCAGATAATATCTTCTAGCTAGGACTTGACCTGCTTGGTCAGACTACTCTGTGATTTTTTTAATGTCCAGTAATCAGTAACTAGTCACCTGTAGGACAACCCCAATGGCTGTGTGAGTATGGGTGGCTTTTTTATCTGTCGCTTTTGCATGGTGAACTATCATCATTCAAAAAAAGTCCCAAAGGGTGCTCCTGGTGAATGTGTCAGTGCTTACTTACTAGACTCCCGCTTTTAGAATTAACAAATCCTGAGTTATATAGTAAGTGATTAAACAGATACTTCAAAAATAGATCCAAAAAGGCTGTTATGGTGATGAGAAACACTGGAAACCAATATCTGGGTAAGCTGAGAAGAGCAATATTATGCCGCTGTGCTTCAGAGGCTGAGATAATTTTCTCAGCTTCTGGTTCAGATCCAGTTGTGCCCTGCAGCTGAGCCTCCAAGTGTTTTATACCAACTGGGAAGGGCTACACTTTCTTCCAAAACATTCCAAGACAGCAAGAAGAGTCTAGTGATTATGTCTATGTTGCTTTCCACCCACTAACTCAGGTCTTAAACTCAAGATCTGAGGAACACAAACTCATTTATCTCTTGCAGTTTGGCCTTGTGTCAATCTTTCCTAGGACAACCACTAGCCTGTAGATCTACACAGTTACGTACACTCATAAAGTTCCTTTCTTGCTTGTGAACAGTCTGGATTTCTTCAGCGGGCAGGCCTGTCAGACCTTCATGCTCAGGGATCTGACAGCTGTAGCTCTTGGCCCTTTTTTGAGGCAGGGGAAGAGATGGAGGTGGGCTTAACTTTTTTGCAATGAAGCATTCAGCCTGTGTCTTTCACATCTGAGTGAGTATTCTAAAATGCACAGTTAAAACCATTTGGCAAAAGCACAATTTCTGCAGTAAGGATACTTAGGTTAATTCAGAATAAAAGTCAAAGTTTAAGGGTACAATATCAGTCATTTCTTCTGAAAACCTTTTCAAAACTGTAAGTACCTAATTGCTTTACCGTATTTTCCTTTGTCTTGGTCTAATATTAGTGCAATTGCATTGAGTGATGCAATTTTGAACTGTGCCTGTTAAAACAAGATTTCAAAATGATTTTTTGCATCCAGAAAATTAAAATAGTATATAATTGCCCTCTGCTTGGTTACCTCATATGATTTTTAATCCTGTTTGTAAACAAGACAGGGATTTAGTAGTTTATCCATATGATTAAGCTGAGCCAAATGGAAGATGCATTGAAAATGATGTCCCCCTGGGACTGAGGTAAGGCAACTTACAGAATATTGCTTTGTAGACATTTAAATCCAGATATTTGTGTGTTCTTTTGTTCTCCTTTTTGGTTAGCTAATGTGAAATGTGCTTTAAAACTATATCCTCTCTTCCATGTTCTTGCCTCCACTTTCCTACTCTTTTGCGGATATGAGTCTGACACTTGTTGAACCGTTCTGCAGACCAAATCTGCTCACTAACTGGAAAGCGGTCTTTTTGCTGCGTTAAAGTTCTGTCTGTTTAATGAGTTAAAGACCTTTGCAGAAGAGTTTGGAGAGCCCAAGAGTGGTAAACAACAGGAATGCACAACTGTGAGTAGAAAGATGGGAAAAGGGAGTAGGAACAGTATGGGTTTGTGTTTAAGCACAGACAGATAGACTGAGTTCTAACCTGGATTTAAAATGGGGTGTAAATGCACCTGAGTTGCATTTACAGCAACAACTGATAATCTAGACGGGAGTTATGCACCAACTGATAATCAAGGCTTTTGGTCTTTTTTGGCTTCAGTTCCATTTGATCAAGTGTGGCCACAGAAATATTTTAAGGGTGGGGAAAACAACCTCAGGAACATAACTGGAAATAATAGTTCTCTCTATTTTGTTATTCAATTAATAATCTTAATAATCTGCCAGTAAAAAATGGATTAAACTGCATTTTTTTTCTACCAGAATTTAAGTTTTGAGGGAATAATAAGTAGAGGCAAACATTGCCATTTTGTGATCTGTAATTGTATGTGGGGCAGTCTGATGTTTCTGATGCCCCAAGAGAAACTTGGGCAAGGGTTGCTGGCTGGTTTCTTTTAGTACCAGAAGGAAAAAACCTGTAGTTCAGCAGATGATACTCCCTGTGTATGTTAGTCTGGTGGGTTGACCTTGGCTTGACGCCAGGTGTACACCAACCTACTTTATCACTCTCCTCAGCAGGACAGAGTGGTGAAAATAAGTTTAAAAAAAACTTGTGGTTCAAGATACAGGTACTTTAATAAAGGAAAAGCAAAAGCCTTGTATGGAAGCAAAGGAAAACAAAAGCAGGTAATGTCCATCCACTTCCTGGGAGTTAGGGCTTCAGTACATGTAACTGTGGCTCCAGAAGATAAACTTCTCCTTTCTCTTAGTTTTTATTGCTGAGCAGACATCATACAGTATGGAATATTCCTTTGGTCAGTTTGGGACAGCTGTCCTGGCTGTGTCCCACCCCCAGCCTACTGGTGAGGGGGGAATGTTGGAGAGAGAGCCTTGATGCTGTGTGAGCACAGCTCAAGCAGTAGCCAAAATGCTAGTTTGTTATCAAGACCTTTATATCTATTAATACAAAGCACAGCACTATGAGGGCTGCCTGGGGAAAATTAACTCCCTCTCAGCCAAAACCAATCCAGTAAGTGAAATGAAGGGACTGATACAGTAAGGGACAGAATCCTACTGCCAAGTTCTAGGAGCAGAAGAGGACAACTTCTAGAAACAGAAGAGGACAGGCACAGGGGACTGCAATCTTTGTTGTTGCTTATCTTTTGGCATCACAGCTGGGCTTCAGTCTGCATAAAGTAATATTAGTAGAAAGCATAAAAGACTCCCTGGATATAAATTCATATGCCAAATTACAAAGATAATGCAAAACTCTATAAGCACACTGGGGATTCAGACACAGTTTAAGCATCTTCAAGCAGAGCAGAAGCGTGAACTATTTATATATCATAGTTAATTATCCAAGTTGCTCATCACATACATTTAATTGTAAGGTAAGAATTTCCAGGAAAGCTATAGTAATGCACTACGCTTTCAGAGACTGAAAATGAAGAGGTAATTGTAGAAAGAGTTAATGCACATGAACTTGCCAGGAATTGAGTTAGTTAAGAAATACATTTGAGAGGATTAACGTTGTAGAAATTAGTGTTTGAAGAGATTGACTGGGGGGGTGTTGGGTTGAAGAATGTGGAAGACAATTCAGTCTGATTGGTGGGCTTGTCAAGGACAGCTTGTTTCCCAGCTGTGATTTCATGAAGTGGAAAACAGAAGACCAGGTGCAGTGAGATCGACCTTGAAAAGTGTATCTGAGACAAAAAAATAGGAAAACAACTTACATCCATCTTAATTGTAAGGTAGGGCTCTGACTTGCACTGGTTTTCTGCAACTTACCCCATCAGGCAGCAGGGAGAACTGTATTGAGTAACTTGATTAATCAAGCCTTTGTGACTGTCCTTTGTGATAAGTCTTTGAACTGGTCTTTCCCCTGTTTAACTCGTCATGATAACCCTCAGATGTGTAGGGACTTTTACAGGTAAGTATATTTTAAGTCCCTGGGATGTATTGATCCAACACATTTTTGGGAAATGTGTAAGATATGTAAGCAAGAGGGTGGCTTAGAACAACCAGAAGCTCTATCAAGTCAAGATGGAGATGACTAAAAGTAGGCAGACAAATAAAGAGGTATGTTTTGGCAAATCTTGTGAGGGGGAAGCAGAATGGAGCCTGGTTTGTTTCCATCTAGAATTTGTTTGGTGGTTTGGGTTATATTTTTTCTTCTAACTTTAACATAAAAGATTAGTCAGTTTCTATTAAAATTAAAAAATTTACATTGATTGCAGTGGAAGTGGGGAGGGCTCAAGAGAACAGGGAGAGCAGAACTAAATGTCCTATTTAAGGCTAGCACGGACAGTCATAGTAAATAAAGACCATGGAGACAGGTATACGTCAGTCAAATATGTAAATCTTTGTAGTCGTGTCTATTACAGTGGTCAGCATCAGATGCTTGTGAAGAGGACTGAATAGCTGTATTATAGACAAGTTTGCCCCCAGAAAGTCTTTTCTGTGTCTTTTTTTGCTTTCTGTTTGTATGCTGGTTTTAGTATCTGATGAGAAATAGCTACTGTTATGTTTTTGTCATTCACATGACAAATTTTCTTGATCAGAATAAAGCGTATAGACCTGTAGCTTTTGTTGAAATCCAGTTTGCAATTACTTAAGGAAGACACTCAAGTATCTCAGAAGGAATCTGATTTTTTGGAAACATGGGACAAAAATATTTCTTTTTTTCCTCGGTCTTTTTCAATACTGTAATGTTTACCATTCCTTTTTAACCCTGTGAAATGAGCCTTACCGATTGTGACATTGCAGTAAAAATTGGTTGTTGCATCCTAGACTATTCAAGTTGTCAAGAAGCTCTATAAAAGTTTGTAAAATAGCATGTTTTAAACAGTAATTCAAAGTCCAAATACATTACTCATGCTTTTTAGCATTTGCAGCAGGTATATTTTAAAAAAATAGGCAGCATTTATTAAATAATAGCAATAAAGAATGCTAAAGTTAAAAGGATTTGAATACTAGTACATCTATTCATATTTCTTTTTTTTTATTCTCAGTTGCCACTAGATTCTTGTAAAAAGGACATACTATTTACAACTTTTATTCAAAATGACTTATTCTGGGCTCATGACCTCTACTGAGGTGGGAGAGCATATACTCAATCAAGTAATTTGATCAAAGGAAATGGTGGTAGTATTGCAAGTAGTTTATCATTCACATGAGTGAAGGGTGTGCAGGTCTTTGCACCCTGGTCTGGCTGCAGACGTTATGCAGTCCTGCAGATGGCAATCTTGCAGCAGACACATGGTGGGAGAGGTTGAACTATGCCTGTCTTGGCTGGGAAAACGGTCCTTAAGGTTTCTGAAAAGAGTCTTGGTCAATGGTTGCAGGTGAAGAACAAAATTTTTCCTCATGTTTTTTGGTTTAGCGAAGCCATAACTCTGTGGACAAGGATAGATGATGGGATTTGAACTTGGATTTACACGCATATCAGTGGATCAGGACTGTTCACTTGTTTTATCTGAAAGCACATCTTTGATGGGAAAAATATCTGTGGAATACTCCTAAATACATACCTTTGAACTCTTTATGCATTCTTCTATTTTCTTCCTAGGTATTTCTGCTGGCGCTATCACTTGCATTTGTTGGTAAAACAATGTCTAGTGCTTACATGAACAGCATGTATACCCAGATAGAGAAACAATTTAATATTTCAGCTTCCTTAATGGGCATCGTTAATGGAAGCCTTGAAATTGGTAATCACTCATTTTACTACTTTTTATTCTTTTAAAATACAGTATGTTGGCTGAGCATGTATCAGTAACTCTCATGTTCACAGCAATCTGTCATTTAATTACTGTGTGTGATAGTAGTGATCAACTATATCCTACCATTTCAGCTGGCACTTATTTACTGTCTTGGAAACTAACAGGGCAACTAACATGTGGAAGTTCAGGATTAAAAGCTGGTTCAGCTAGTTTCTGCACTGTAGCACAATATGATAGACCAACTAGCAAAATAGAACTAGTTTCTGAGCTTGAATTGAATCTTTCAGAACAAAACAGATTTTATGAACTTGGTTTCAGTTTGTGGTCATTTTTAACATTTTACAGTGACCTTAAAGGTCACTATCTCCTTATTCAAAGGATTGTCTCCTTATTCAAATTGAATAATATTTTTAGATTTCATACCTGTACAACTGTAAAGAAATTTTCCAGTTCTGCTTTTAGTTACCTTTACCATGTCTATCAGTGAGTTTTAGTGCCCAGTGACAAGCTTATGCCTTGTTGCCAAAAAAGCCAAACAGAAGGCTTGATAGCTTCACACCCTTGTATATAGCAACCCTCAGAGGATGTGTTTTATACCCTGGATCTTTATTATCCCTCGTTCAGCTGAGGAAATGGCCTGCACAGGCTCATATACATGATGAGGAGAGGAGACAAAGCTCCTTCTCCTTTTCCTGTTCTCCTATATCTGCATGTGCAAGAAGAAGAAACTGCTGCCAACACTGTCTTGCTGTGTGCAAAGTAGCCTGATGGGGCAGCTCAAGATTATGATAGAGAAGGAGTACCCAGAGTATATTTTTGCTTTTGATGAGGAGGAGACTCTAAGAAATATGAAATTGCCAAGATTAATGAAGTGGTATGTAAAAAGCTTAGTGTTTTGAATAAATTATCCCCTCATGTACACTTTTTATAGCAGGTTGTGGCATTCTTATTTCCAAGGTTGTAAAGTAGCTGTGAATAATCATATTAATATTTGAAATGATCAAGACTCATTGTATGTGGTAGTCATAAGTAACTTACTAGGATTGTGTAAATGTACACCTGTGTCATTCAAGCCTGGTTCAATAAAATCTATCTAACAATCATATATAAAAAAAGATGTTATCTTCTTTCAGAGCATGATGCTCATCACTCAGAGACATCGTTTTGTTCTTTTTGATCACAAAATTAGTAGGTGTATGATTACTACATTGTTATTTTTATGGGGCCTGATTCATAACATGAAACTTGATACTCTTCCTAGTTATATAGCAATAAATGAGGAGTAGAGAAAATCAACTGGTTATGAAGTGGATGAGAAGAGAATGAAGATTTTTAGCACATTTGTATTTTTAAATGGAACTAGATTCAAAAGTCTGTATTTTTTTTTGTTTCAAAGTATTACTGAAATAAGTCTTAATTCATCATTGCTTTCTTCTCTGCATGTCATCTTGTATTTATTGTTTTGAGCACAAAAGTACTTGCATATATACTTCTGTATTTTCCCAGACGTTGAAAAATAGAGTATCTTAAAAAAATAGCTTCCTAAACCAGCCATTACTCTGCAGCCCATTGCGGTGGGAAATTTCTTCTTTACACAGGTGCAATCAAAAATCTCTTTTACCATTCTCTTTTTTCCATTCTGCCTTCCATTCTCATGTTCTCTTCACATGGTGTAACTCTCCCAGAAAAAGATCACAGATAGGGGGAATTACTGCATTCTTTAGGCAGTTCCCTGTCTAGTTACAATTTTAATAAGACGAGTTCCAGATGTTGACCTAACAAGGTATATTCAAATTTGTGTTGTGCTTCATGTCTTGGTTTGTAAAGATGAACGAGGTTTTTTTTGCAGGCAACTTGCTGCTGATAGCATTTGTGAGTTACTTTGGAGCAAAGCTTCACAGACCCAGAATAATTGCTTTGGGCTGTGCAGTTCTGTCATTTGGATGCCTTTTGATATCACTTCCAAATAGGAAATGAGGAAGGTGTTTTCCTTAGCTCACAGCAACTTCTATGATCCTTAGCTGCCTTAATCCATAACTTCTCCCACTAAAATAGTATTGTTTATTGAGAGAGACAATTATGAGCATGGGTAACGTATAATCATTGTGTAGGAGCTTGTTTTCTTTTGTTTCTGAGATGACTTCAAAAGTCACTCATCACTTCCTGAGGAGACTCACTCCTATATTGGGCACCTTACCTTGCCTTCCTCCTTGTGCTATCTCTTGTGTGGATTCTGAAGAAGCAATGTCCTGTGATACTGTCACATTTACTCTACTAGCTATTACCTGCTTGGATGGGCAATACAAGATGATTTTCAAAGATGTCATTGGTCTGGAGCCTCAATGACAGATCGTACCCAATCACTGTGTTGGCAAGATCTTTATAGATTGTAACAATTTTTTAACCACTTATTCACTATTTTTGCTTGTCTTGACAAAATAGGGATTTAAGCTTGTCTATAGTTTAATCAGTAACATATCTTTTGAGAAAAGGTCCTCTTATCTTGTTATGCCCAATGTGGTATGGCTCTGACAGCCTTGGTGGCACCATCTTCTTGGGGTGTAAATTGGATTAGAATGTAAACAAGGTAGGAGACAAGATGATATGAGGGATTTCATTAGGGTTTTTCATCAACTTCTCCTGAAGCATCTGTTACAAGATTATGTTAGAGGCTAGATGACAATATGGCTAAAACACTTGGGTTGGTACCCTGCTACAGTTGCTGTGCTCCTAGCCTGTTCCGTTACTGAGGCTCATTTAAATTTTGATGGGGAGTTCCTACTTCTTACGGGTAGCTTCATTACTGAAGTACAGATTTATGAGGTGGTTCTGATGTATTTCTTCTTAACCTACACATACTTTCCTTTGATTCAAAAAGGTACCGTATTGAAAGCAGTATTTCACCACATGAGAATTTCTCAGTCATACCTCTGTGCCTTGTTTATCAAAACTTGTTCTCTTTACCGACACAGGAATCATCAACAGGTGTGGCTCTTCCTGTGTCTTCTAATACTTTTTCTTCAGTTTTTATAGTCTTTAATTACATATTATTTTATTTTCATTAACAATTATTTCAAGCTTCTGCTTCTGTTCAGTATTTTTTACAGCCATAAAAACTAGAGGTCAGGAAATCTCCTAGCCCTCTTGTTTCTTTAATCTGTGACTTCAGAGCTGTAGCTTTTTTTCATGCAGTTTTCATGGTATCCAGACAGTTTGGTTAACATCCCTGTTAGTACACTTTGGGGAAATATAGCACCAGGTTGTTCTCACAAATATTCATCTTTTTGACTTGAAATACTATGATACTGTGAGGAGGTGGGAAATGCATTTGGATAATGAATAAAAGGCCTAAGGATGTTTTTTTTTGATGTACCACGCAGGGAATGAAAGAATGAGAAATAGAGCATAAAAGTGGATCCCACTTCCTTTTAGAGAAAAGAGAGCTTAAACTAGGCTGAAACTTATCTAGGAGACTTGAAACATGTATGTGCACTAGTAATATGCATATAAACTACTATGAAATCAAAAGGCTCAGACGCCACTATTAAATGATCACACACAAAACCCTCACTCTGAGGTTGAGATCAATTTCCTGATTGTTCAGCTACCTCAAAGAGAATTATTTAGTCTGAACCATCTCTTTAGGCTCCCTTGATAGTTCACCAAAGGAGACTACAGAGCTGTTGCAGAGTGTCACTTGCTGTAAGGACATTCATGTTCTTTACTTTATGGTGGGTCGGGTTACCTCTTGGATGCACCTACTGACTGTTGAAAACTTTAATGATTGGTGGATGGCAAAAGTTTGGTGAGATGAATCCCACAATTCATTGTTACATTTTGTAGATCGTGTTCCATCAATGTGTGCTAAAGCTGAATCACACTGTTGTAATATTGTATGTGCACAGTGACATTTGTACTGTAGTTTTCTGTTTCCATTTAGTAATGGACGTGGCTCCCAAGCTTTCCAGAAAAGACTTCATGTCACTTCAGACTAATTTTTCTACCTTCATAATGAAAAATAGAAAAAAGCATATACTTAATAGCACTTAGTATTAATCTTTAACTTGAAAATTTCAGATACTGTTTTTCTTCATTTTGTAAATACACAAACTAAGACATAGGTAAAGCATTTTCTTCTAAATTTTACAGCCATTCAATGCACACACTGGAACCCATAGGTTCTGAAGCCTTTGACTATCCTTGGGCAAGGTGATTGTTTCCCTCTTAGTTTATGGACACGCAAAACAGTGGTGTTCATACATATGAATCGATCTCCTGTGTGATGCAAAAACTGATTTGAATTTGACCACACCTGTGTGGGGCTTGCTTCACCCATGTTTGCTGACAGCAGTCTGACAATGATACAGGAGATCCAGACTTGATCTCTGAACAATAGCGCTTTCATTTAGAATGTCATCAGTTGCTACTAAGAAAGATGGTTTTTATTAACAAATTGGCACTGAGTAGTCACACTATGACAAAGTGGGCCGCAGAGAACAGTGGAATCTGAAGCAGACTGTATGGGATGAAGAAATCCAAGATCAGGAAGAGAGAGAAAGTACTAAACATCATACTAGTTGTGATATGATTGTCCTGATGTGAGAGATACACGACTGTGCTGCAGCATAGTATTTTTCTGCTATAGTTATGTAGGAGGACAGGTGTGAATCAATGAGAGCTTGATCCTCAGATAGATTCAAGAAGCTGGCCAGATACATTGTTATGGATCTTGATTTTGATCAGGAGTTGTATAAAGGTCACAACGAGTCAGAGACTTCCTCAAACCAGTGCCCAGATGGGCAGCTTGTCGGTGCTTGCTTAGGGGAACACCGGTCTTCTGAGCTGCAAAAGTACGATGAAGGTAGAAAACCTTTCTGTAATACTTGGTGATGTATGCCAATTATGGTAGACTTTGTATATTATTTGCCAAATCAGAATTTGTATTGTCCCAAGATGTCCCAAATCTGAAATTCAGTGCCTGAAAGATAGCGTCAGGAGAGATGAAATTTCGGTATGGGGAGGTCATTGATATGCAAGGCCAAAATCTTTAGTGCTAGAACAGAGCTTTGAAGTAAGGGTCTCAGCTGGGGTTTCTGGATGGTGAGGGCTGTTGAAGTTACCAGAAACAACCAATGGTTTAGACATAGATGAATGTACTTTCCTTGTGCTTTTCTGGGGTCTTAGTGAAGCAGAAGCTAACAGTCTGAATAAAGGCAAAGAAGCTGAAAAGCCGAGAAATGTCATTCCATTCAAAGGTAAAACATCACCATATCTTTTGTGCTGGCATGGCTTTCTTGTAAGCAAATGGTGGCACCTCACTGTGAAACCAGGAACTCTTCTGGTTTATTTCAGTCAGTGTTCTTATAAACAAAAGACAATGTATGGGCTTTATGCAGTAATTACCTAAATCATTGCAAAAGACTCTTGAATTTCAGAGAGGTGGTCATACTGTTCTTGCTAGCCCACTCTTCCAGACTGTCCTGGTCTCTCTGTAAGATAGCTTTCCCTCCTGATGTGTCCACATTGCCACCTAGTTCTGTGTGAACAGCAAATTTGGTGAGACCACATTTAATCCCATCATCCAGACTGTTTATGAAGATAGAATATGAAAATGTTGAACAACATGGGGGCCAGTGCTGATCCCCAGGGGACCCCACTTGTGACCCATCAAAGTTAGTCAATTCTTTGTCTCTGTGTCTAGAATTTAATTAATGGTTACAATGAAAACATTAATTCTGCCTTCTTATTTTATTCACAGAATGTGGAAAAGAGCCTGGGTCCTTGCTGTGGATATTTGTGATGGTTGGAAATATAGTACGAGGAATGGGTGAAACTCCCATCATGCGTTTAGGCATTTCATATTTAGAGGATTTTGCCAAAGCAGAGAATTCACCTTTCTACCTGGGTAAATCTACTGTATTGTGACAATGCTCCTCCCTCAAACAAACACACACATAAACAAAAGCAAAAGGGTGAGATCTTACGAGTCTCTTCAGTCCAGTAAAGGAAGAGAAGACAGACATTCCTGCCTTATCAAAATAATAATACTGTAGAACTTGTAATTTACCTAGGGAGAAACTTTTTGGAATGAGGCCGTTTTTAGGTGTAAATGTCTGTTTACTAGAGCTGTCCTAAATATATACAACAATTCCAAGACAATAATTACATCTGTGTTCTAATTTCATATATTTTCTCTTTCTCATATTTTAGGATGTCTACATACAGCAACTGTAATTGGCCTGTTTCTTGTTGGCATCATTCTGTGCAGAAGTGTTTGTTGATCTGGGTTCAGCAGATGCAGGTAATGGATGAATATATAAAATCATACATGTAATTCAGTAGGCATAATGGTGTATTTATCAGCACTAAAAGAGGTTTCTTTGCTAATTCTAGGTGTCTCAATTTTATCTGAGTGTGTTTCTTTTAGAATGGAAAATTTGTGTGTAATTCAATTTGATAAAAGGCCTCAATTCACACATGCACAAATGAATCTGCATGTAAATTATTTGATGAACAATTGTGTCATCTGGCTTAGCATAGAAAAGGACTAATTTAATACAAAACACTGAAATTTGCCAGAAAAATAGCAACATTAGAAAAGAAGACTGGAGACTCTTCTCTTTCATCAGCCTCATTTTAAGAATCTTCAAAATGCTTTTAATATATCACGTCAGAGATAATTAAGAAAATACAGAATGGCAGCAATGAATATTTCTGAACTAATATAAGATGTATGAGATTGTTGTGTTTTTGTTTTTATAGAGGACCTAACTATAACAGCTACTGATGCCCACTGGGTTGGAGCATGGTGGCTGGGTATTTTCATTTGTGCATCACTGAATCTTCTCGCAGGAATACCTTTTTGGTTTTTGCCCAAGTCACTTGTGAAGGAAGGAGAAGCCAATGAACCTGAGGAGACAAGTAAAAATAGTGTAGTACTATTGCAAGAAAGCAGTAAAAATGAAGCCAAACAGACCATGTATGAAATTGCTAAAGGCAAATTATTTAGTATTTTATTTCCTTCTTAGTTTAGTCCTTAAGATGTGAACCATGTCTGTGTATTTTTTTAAGTAAGGATGGATCCAAAGTATAAAATACTCTGGTTTTCATCACTCTATGTTACAAAGGGTTTGTGCAGAGGTTTAGAATGGCTCCTTGCAGAGGAAAAAAAGCTAATTTCATACATCCAAGATCTGTATTCACTATTTCCCCTTCCTGCATTTCAAGTGTATGTAGATCTGGATCTTTTCTTTCTGGTAGAGGAATAGCGCACTGAAATCTGGTTAAGAATATTCCACCTCAGTGAGCTCTGGACAAATTGCAGATATTAATTGCTTGTACCCCACATTCACTGTGCAGAAAAGCAGCACAAGCCTTGTGCACTTCTTAAGTCCAAATTAAAGCCATAAAAGGGAATTGATGGGTGCCTAAGTGTCTTATAAACACTTAATGGCCATTGAACAAGGATCTCTTTGACTTACCATTATTCATGTTACTGTTAGGAACATTTATATGTGTGATCTTTCAGATCTGTATATTTGTAGAAAGCTGTTTCCTTCCATTTGTTGTGCTAGTAGGAAACAGTGAATAAACTATGTCAAAGGCTATGACCTTCAAAGTAGTCTCATGATTCTGTATGCCAAGCTCAGAACCCCTTAACAAGTTCTTCATTTTCAGAAAGTAAGTGCCAGCAAAATACTTGCCTATGTCTGAAAGATGTATACCCTTCCTAAGTGATGCCAACTTTCAGTGAAGCACAGTTATTGTTTTACAGATGCTTGTGTTTTTCTGCAGAGTTTCTTGACAATAGCTCAGCATATTAATTAATAGAGAACATTAGACAAAGAGGAATTGTGGTTTTTTTTTTTTATGGTTCAGATCCTGACTTAATAGGCATTACACAGAGAAAACACCTGTGCAGATTAGTTTCTCAGATGCCTGCTTGGCTGAAGAATGGCAGATCCATACTTTGAGAGTATACTGTGAATAACTGTGGTCATCTCCCTCTTCAGGCCTCTTCTGCCCCATCACTGTCAGTAGCAATAAGTGATTGGGTCTCTGGGGACAGATTGTCACAGATATATAGTATGTTGGCACCCCTTACCCCTTGTGCTCCCTTTGCAGCACGTCCAGGTGCAGGAAAGGGATCTTAGTGAATGCTCTGAGGGCATGGGATGAGAGAAAAAGGAGCAGGAATGGTGGGGGAGTAGCTGCTAGTCCTAATCTGTAAGTGAAAAGTTCAGCCACTCTATAGCTAAAAAGTTTCAGGAAAATTTTATGATAAGATTATTACTGTTGTTTTTTTAAAGCAGCTGTAGGCATTAATGTGCACGTGTGTGCGTGTGGTTACTGTTGTGTAGAAGAGACATACTGGGGTAGCCTGGGCTAAGCAAGTAATATTTGGACTGTGGTGTCTGGCAAAGCACAAGAATTAGCCTGATTGAATTAAAGACCATTTCTTTTGCCCTCTTCATCCCTCACCCACATTGAGCAATGGGTGATTCATTTCATAAAGCATCGCACTAACTTGTCACATTATTCCATTCCAGATTTCAGTCCGGTCCTCAAGGCTCTCTTTTGCAATGCAGTTTATATGTTATTTATATGTATAACTGTGTTACAGTTCAGTGCTTTCAATGGCATGGTATCCTTCATGCCCAAATATTTGGAACAGCAGTTTGGAAAATCTGTGTTGGATGCCATCTTTTTAATTGGTACATTTGCATTTTGCTTTGCTGTATTCTACCAAGTAGTGATGTCTCTATGCCAACTTTATTTATATGTGTATACATACATGTACTAAGGTCAAATTCTTCTACAAATGAGAGATTCCACACTACAAAGCATTTCTAAATAATCATGCATTTTCTGTTAAGCATCTCATGATTTTTCGGGATGGAATTTAGCAATATACTTTCCGTCTTTTGAATTGGCCTAGGGAGGTTCAATTGATGTAAAATTTGCTCTACTGATCTCTAAGACAATATGCTAATTTGCATAAAGAGGGCATAGCCCAAGTTACCTTGATTATATTATCTTGATTAAAAGTATCTTACTTGATTAAAAAGTATACTATAGAGGGTAGATTTCATGTTCATGAAAATGCCATCGCTAGAACTCTTAAAACACTAATGGGTTGAACCTATGCACAACAAAAATTGCCAGTGATCTTAGACACTTTCCATCATCTCTGCTCCTCAGCTACTGATCTTAGACCTTCTGAAAGCTTCAGATCCTCTTTCATATGCAGAGCTTCAGGGAAGAGAATCATTTACCAGATAGCTGGGTTTTTTTTGTTGTCTCTTTTTTTATCATCTTGTCTTTTTTCATGAAGTTAGGACAAGGTGTTACACATTGGGAAATGGTAATGGCAAGTAGTTGTAGCACAAAGCAAACATCCTGAAACTGTAGGAGCCTTTCTATGGTTCAACTTCATCATGTCTTAAATTCTTGGTTTCCTTGTTTAACTGCAATAGCTTAATTAAACTAGAGTTTTTCTAATCATTATAGAAGAAACATCTGAAAATACACCTAACCATATTTCTGTTTCTTGACTCAGTGCTCAGCTTTCACAGTAACTCCACTATTTTCTTTAAAACCCACTGCACAGAACATCCCAGAATTCATGAATATATCTGTTGCCCTTTATTACCAATGTTTTGAACCCATGCATCCAAATGCACGTAACTAATATATGTCTTGCATTGACATTGCATTGCTGGGTTGCTTTTCAGATAGCTTCTTCTAAAATATTTTCCAGTCAATCTTTGCTTTGTTAAAGTATCAGACAGCAAAGAAATGTTAGAGCATGTTCAGTAATCTCATATCAAAATTGATATGTGATGCCCACTTTGCACCAAGATGTGCTCCAATACCTTATCCTCCTGTTGAGTTTCTCTCCCAGCTGGGGAGGCTGTATTGAAACCTTGTCTCTTTTTTTTTTTTTTTTTTTTT
>VZRU01017262.1:103853-115649 GCA_013398155.1 Pedionomus torquatus
TTTTTTGGTTGTTTGTTTTGGGGGTTATTTATTTTTCTTTTTCTTCTTCTCCTTTTTTTTTTAGTTGGAACTAGATTGCAACTCTAGAATGCAATTTTCCAACGAATCATGTCAGTTTCGTCCTCTAACGCGCTCTCCAAGCAGTTCCCAGCTGCTGTTGACTTCGGCAGATGTTTTGGATGTGCAAGGGAGATAGTAGAGACTCATTTCTGACTGTAGTTAAATTATTCAGTCACAGGCATTATATGAATCTTTGCCAAACACTCTTCCCTTATGAGTAGCTTTGATGATCTCTTTCTTTATTTTAACATGGAAGTTTCACTTGTTTAAGTAGGTGTTTACAACTTACCAGTTATATGTGTTGGGTATTTTTTTGGAGGCTTATTCATGAAGAAATTCAAGATAAATATCTTATCAGGCTGCGAATATAGCATTTTGGGTATCTTTACTGGAATACCTTCTCTACTTTGCTGCCTATTGGACTATCTGTGATACTTCACCAGTTGCTGGCCTAACAGTTTCTTATGAAGGGTACGTTCCTTAAGACACAAGAGGACTTAAGACACTGGAATGATTTTTGTTGTCAAGAATGAGCCAGGGACTCCATAGTTTTGAAACATTTCAGTTTCATGATCTAAATTCCAAGGATTTTAATTTGCATGAGATAACAAGTCTGTCTTCATTATCCCTGTTTTAAACTATAGGGTTTTTTATACCCATAAAGACTCATAAAATTGCATGTCCATATTAAATCTTTAATTAATATAAGTATACGCTCAAGTTATGTAACTGCAGGTGAAAATAAGAAGTTATTGATCAAATTCAGCCTGGAAAAGAGAAGGCTCCAGAGAGACCTTCTAGCAGCCTTTCAGTATCTGAAGGGAGCCTACAGGAGAGCAGGAGAGGGACTCTTTGTCAGGAAATGTAGTGATAGGACAAGGGGTAATGGTTTTAAACTGGAAGAGGGGAGATTTAGAGTGGATATTAGGAAAAAATTCTTTACTCTGAGGGTGGTGAGGCACTGGAACAGGCTGCCCAGGGAAGCTATGGATGCCCCATCCCTGGAAGTATTTTAAGGCCAGGCTTGATAGGGCTTTGAGCAACCTGGTCTAGTGGGAGGTCTCTCTGCCCATGGCAGGGGGGTTGGAACACGATGATCTTCAAGGTCCTTTCCAACTCTAACCATGCTATGAAATTAGGCATACATGAATGTAAATTTAGAGGTAAAAGGGGTCAAACCCCTTTATTTATCTTATACTCATTTACTGGAATTTGACTGCTATCGAGTTATCAGAGGATATTTTATCTGCAGTTTCTTGATTTGAAGTCTGCCGTTAATCATTGCGAGGGGTTATGTGTCTGTAAAATGCACACATAGGTATATCTAATGCTTATAGAAAATCAAGAGCGTACAAGTCATAGATGAAAATGCTGCAGGGTATGTATACCTATCTATGAATCAATAATATTAATATAATGTGATGTAATGTACTATAATACAATATCATATCATATAACATCCTATAGAAAGACAGAAAGGTATGACTCCATGATAGGACAATATAGAATCACATCCTGGATCAACACTTGAGCTAGAATAGAATTTTAACCATTACAAAGGGTTGCTGTAGGTATTTCATTACTGAGATTTTTATTCCTCTGTTTCAGAATGAAGCAAGTTTCATACACAGAAAATACTTTACTTGCTGGCTGCAACAGGGATTGTGATTGCCCAGTTAAAATATGGAATCCTGTTTGTGGGAACAATGGAATCACGTATGTGTCACCTTGTCTTGCTGGATGTAAAGCCTCAAGAGGAACTGGAAAAAGTGTTGTAAAACATATACTTTATTGTACTGTAAATATCAAATATAGTAGGTGAGAATTATCTATATCAATACAGGATGGGAAATAGCCATATATGTACAATTAATTGGATATATGAGGTTTTACATAGAATTGGACAAATTCATTCAGGGGAAACAGAAATTCCAAGCTGAATATGAAAATTAGTTTAAATTAAAGAATATAATGAAGAATCCTCCTTTTCTTCTAATAATTGAAGGGATCTTACATGTTTAAAATGGAGTGAAAAATTATTCTCAAGGTATTGTCTTTTGGAAACCTGGGTGAACAAGAACATTTCAGCCAAAATGAAATTTGATAGCATGGACTTAATACTCTTTTTTTTTTACCCCATGGATTTGAACAAGTAACCAGCTATTATAGAACTTTTATCATCTTAATCTTAAATAATTAACATATTTTCCATTTTAAAAACTTGTAATTACTCTGAAAACAAACAAAAATAATGAGTTCAATAAAAGCTGAAGTAATGCAGATTTTAGAAATCCTCTTCACAAATATTTTAGAGAAGTATTAGATCACAGTAAGGGCTAGACACTGATGTACTTTCGCACCTTGGCTGACATTTGAGACCCCTTGTTCTGGCAATAGTCCCAATGATCTCAGTAGAAGCAGTGACAATATTGCAACCCAGCCTCAATCAAACATCTGTGTTGTCTGCTCTTTGGGTATAATAAGAATGACACACTAGGTTATAAAAAAGAGGGCCAGATCTATTGGCACACTCATGTCATCAGGCTGTGTTGGGAAATATAAGGGCTCTCTTGGTCATTGCCTCCTTGAGGAAGTGTAGTCCGAGCTGCATAAGAGTGCCCTAGCTCCCTCCTGCTCTGTAACCTCATCTGCCACGTACAGATGATGGTTGGACCTGGGCCTGGCAGCCTGGAAGAGAGGTCACAGTGCAATGCTGCACGTGAGTAACAAGTGCAGGAGAGAGTGAGCTAGGTGCCAGCTATATGAGTTTCATGCTGGGTGTGTGAGTTTTGACAAGTCTGTGTGATTAAAATTCTCTTTTGACAAGTTTTTGAAAACTGCACCTGTGTTGCAACCTCAGGGTTTTCTTCTCAAAATGTCTCTGCAGTTCTGGGCCAGTGTGATGGAGAAGAAAACTGTGACAAGATGGTTCATTATTTTTTAATATTGTCATTAGTCTGCAGCTTCATTTTTTCCTTAGCAGCCATGCCTGGGTACATGGTTTTAATAAGGTACAGCAAAATGTCCTTCTCTTAAGAAACACTGGACTTCCTATTCTGAGGTCAAACACCCCCAGGAATTATAAATATTTGTGTATTATGAATTAGTTTGTGTATGGATGGAGAAAGAATATAAAGACCATGTGTAATGCCTGTTCTGTGGTAAGGTTTAGTGTCCTGTCAGCTTTACAGCGTATTGTTGCTTCTGGCTATCCAGATCATGATCATAATGACAATCAAAATTTTATAGTGCTTTCGTGTATTAAATCCTGTCAAATTACATCAAATCCCAAAATGGTTTGTTGGATCATTTTGCCTGCCTCTGATGTTCTCTGAATGCTCTTGAATGTTCGCTCTGGTTACTATTGAATCATAGAAACATAGCTTCCAGGCCCGAAGACAGAGAATGGTGGAGAATGGATTGAGAGAAACCCTGAGCAGAAGGACTTGGGTGTGTTGGTGGATGAGAAGCTCAGCATGAGTTGGCAATGTGCACTAGCAGCCTAGAAAGCCAGCTTCATCCTGGGTTGCATGAAAAGAAGCATGGCCAGCAGGTCACAGGAGGTGATTTTGCCCCTCAGCTCTGCTCTGATGAGACCCCACTTGAAGTATTGTGTCCAGCTTTGGATTCCTCAGCACAGGAAGGAAATGGACCTATTTAAATGGGTCCAGATGATCAGAGGACTGGAGAATCTTTCCTATGAGGAGAAGCTGAGAGAATTGGGGTTGTTCTGCCTGGAGAAGGGAAGGCTCCAGGGAGACCTTCTAGCAGCCTGCCAATACCTAGAGGGGATTGGAGAGATTGGGAAGGACTCTTCATCAGGGAGTGTAGCGATAGGACAATGGGTAATGGTTTTAAGATCAAAAGGGGTAGATTGAGATTAGATTTTAGGAAAAAATTCTTTACTGCGAGGTTGGTGAGACACTGGAACAGGTTGTCCAGAGAAGTTGTGGATGCCCCATCCCTGGAGGTGTTGAAAGCCAGGCTGGATGGGGCTTTGAGAAATCTGGTCTAGTGGGAGGTACCCCTGCTCATGGCAGGGGGGTTGGACCTCCATGATCTTTAAGGCTCCTTCCAACCTGAAACATTTTATGATTTTATGATTCTACCAGCTGTATCCTGAATTAATGTAGGACCGCTGAGTGAGTGCACTGAGATAGACAGCTGTGAGATTTACATGTGTTTATGGATCACCTCAGCGTGACGTTGATGAGGGCACCGCTACCTTGCACTTTGCATGGGCCTTAGTCCAAGTGGATGATACTGAGACAATAGTTTTTCCTGTTGTGATTTGGTAGTCTTACTTAAGGAACTTTGGTAAATGTCACCTAATGAGGATATTGAATTATTTCAACCAGTGCTCTACTTAGAATGCTTTGGGCCTAATATGTAGAACAGTTTGATTTACAAAAAAAACCAGACATAACCATTTCTTCCTAATGCTACCTTTACTAATTGGTTTACAATGTGATTATCGTACAGGTCTCTAAAGCCTGGAGAAAAGTCATTTGGAGTGGGTATCCATGGACTAGCTTCAAGAGTATTTGGTAAGAAAAGCTGTAACACACTTCAGAAGCACAGTTAGATCTGATTTAGAGTCAGATGAGGATCACATCAGGGCTACGGGCATGGCATAGGAGTGCACTCCTATGGAGTGCCTATGATCAGTAAGTATTTGGGGTTTTTTACAGATCTAGGCAGCATGACAAATTAGAACAGCTTTCCATTTAGGCTGTTTTAGGTAATAGGCTGACTACATCTGCTGTTCATAGGAAAGCCGTTTTACAGCCCATCACTCTTGTGATATGTTTATCAAACATAATACTCACTCTCAGTGATGAGAGAAAATGTTGCATTTTGAATAGGAATCACAGTCCATATCGTAGCATGTATATATTGTTAAACAGGTAACAGGAAAGAAAATACTTGGTTGAGGGTAACAGAATAAGGAAGAAGAGAGAACATAAGAAATACAGAGAACACAGTTCATACTGCTGAAGGACAGGACAGATGGAGTAAGTGAGAAACTGCATAGGTTCTATAATGTATTTGCTAATCAGAAAAAAAACCAATATTAACAAAAGTATTGCTGCTTTTAGCTGGAATTCCACCTCCCATTTATTTTGGAGCTTTGATAGATACCACTTGCTTGAAGTGGAGTACTGTGACTTATGGTGGAGAAGGAGCATGTAGGATGTACAACATTGTCACATACAGGTATATTCTCCACTTTATTTTAATTTCTTCTTCTTAGAGATATAATTATACACTCTNTAAATATTTGTGTATTATGAATTAGTTTGTGTATGGATGGAGAAAGAATATAAAGACCATGTGTAATGCCTGTTCTGTGGTAAGGTTTAGTGTCCTGTCAGCTTTACAGCGTATTGTTGCTTCTGGCTATCCAGATCATGATCATAATGACAATCAAAATTTTATAGTGCTTTCGTGTATTAAATCCTGTCAAATTACATCAAATCCCAAAATGGTTTGTTGGATCATTTTGCCTGCCTCTGATGTTCTCTGAATGCTCTTGAATGTTCGCTCTGGTTACTATTGAATCATAGAAACATAGCTTCCAGGCCCGAAGACAGAGAATGGTGGAGGATGGCTTGAGAGAAACCCTGAGCAGGAGGACTTGGGTGTGTTGGTGGATGAGAAGCTCAGCATGAGTTGGCAATGTGCACTAGCAGCCTAGAAAGCCAGCTTCATCCTGGGTTGCATGAAAAGAAGCATGGCCAGCAGGTCACAGGAGGTGATTTTGCCCCTCAGCTCTGCTCTGATGAGACCCCACTTGAAGTATTGTGTCCAGCTTTGGATTCCTCAGCACAGGAAGGAAATGGACCTATTTAAATGGGTCCAGATGATCAGAGGACTGGAGAATCTTTCCTATGAGGAGAAGCTGAGAGAATTGGGGTTGTTCTGCCTGGAGAAGGGAAGGCTCCAGGGAGACCTTCTAGCAGCCTGCCAATACCTAGAGGGGATTGGAGAGATTGGGAAGGACTCTTCATCAGGGAGTGTAGCGATAGGACAATGGGTAATGGTTTTAAGATCAAAAGGGGTAGATTGAGATTAGATTTTAGGAAAAAATTCTTTACTGCGAGGTTGGTGAGACACTGGAACAGGTTGTCCAGAGAAGTTGTGGATGCCCCATCCCTGGAGGTGTTGAAAGCCAGGCTGGATGGGGCTTTGAGAAAGCTGGTCTAGTGGGAGGTATCCCTGCTCATGGCAGGGGGGTTGGACCTCCATGATCTTTAAGGCTCCTTCCAACCTGAAACATTTTATGATTTTATGATTCTACCAGCTGTATCCTGAATTAATGTAGGACCGCTGAGTGAGTGCACTGAGATAGACAGCTGTGAGATTTACATGTGTTTATGGATCACCTCAGCGTGACGTTGATGAGGGCACCGCTACCTTGCACTTTGCATGGGCCTTAGTCCAAGTGGATGATACTGAGACAATAGTTTTTCCTGTTGTGATTTGGTAGTCTTACTTAAGGAACTTTGGTAAATGTCACCTAATGAGGATATTGAATTATTTCAACCAGTGCTCTACTTAGAATGCTTTGGGCCTAATATGTAGAACAGTTTGATTTACAAAAAAAACCAGACATAACCATTTCTTCCTAATGCTACCTTTACTAATTGGTTTACAATGTGATTATCGTACAGGTCTCTAAAGCCTGGAGAAAAGTCATTTGGAGTGGGTATCCATGGACTAGCTTCAAGAGTATTTGGTAAGAAAAGCTGTAACACACTTCAGAAGCACAGTTAGATCTGATTTAGAGTCAGATGAGGATCACATCAGGGCTACGGGCATGGCATAGGAGTGCATTCCTATGGAGTGCCTATGATCAGTAAGTATTTGGGGTTTTTTACAGATCTAGGCAGCATGACAAATTAGAACAGCTTTCCATTTAGGCTGTTTTAGGTAATAGGCTGACTACATCTGCTGTTCATAGGAAAGCCGTTTTACAGCCCATCACTCTTGTGATATGTTTATCAAACATAATACTCACTCTCAGTGATGAGAGAAAATGTTGCATTTTGAATAGGAATCACAGTCCATATCGTAGCATGTATATATTGTTAAACAGGTAACAGGAAAGAAAATACTTGGTTGAGGGTAACAGAATAAGGAAGAAGAGAGAACATAAGAAATACAGAGAACACAGTTCATACTGCTGAAGGACAGGACAGATGGAGTAAGTGAGAAACTGCATAGGTTCTATAATGTATTTGCTAATCAGAAAAAAAACCAATATTAACAAAAGTATTGCTGCTTTTAGCTGGAATTCCACCTCCCATTTATTTTGGAGCTTTGATAGATACCACTTGCTTGAAGTGGAGTACTGTGACTTATGGTGGAGAAGGAGCATGTAGGATGTACAACATTGTCACATACAGGTATATTCTCCACTTTATTTTAATTTCTTCTTCTTAGAGATATAATTATACACTCTATATCTTTTCCTAGTAGACAAACTGCTCCCGCATTAGGGATTTGATGCAACACTTGTCTTTGGCACTGACTTTATTTTCCAATATATATATGTGCCACAGACATTGAAACACCCTTTGTACAGAAGTGTTCTGGTGCCATAAATACATTCACTGATAGCCTTTCATGAGAACAGACCTTAAAATGCTGAATTCCAATAAAAAAATTAAAAGCAGTAAGCCCTTCTGGAGAAAAAAATCAGATGTTTAATGTCTGAAATAGTACTTGAATCAATAAATAGGATAAATCTAGAGAGAGGATATAGTTACCCAAGTTGGAAATTGGCCCAATATACTACACTTCATGCTTTTGTAGTCCTTCAAGGAGCACCGTGGGAATTTTCAATAAAGTCTTGTTGAACTAATGGCCTCAGACCGATTCCTTTTAATACTTTGTTGAAGTTGATTTGGAAGAATAACACTAGCTCATGAAAAGTCTTACTTGGGTGGTCTGAGCTACCTGTTCCAGGGCGCTCTCACCTGTGGAGAAAGCCATAAGGGTACCAGGTGGCTAACTTCACTGGCTACATTGGTTGCCTGAAGCTGGGTGATGTAAATAGCCATTTTGCTGACACTGACATGTTATCCATTCTCATATTAATTAATCTTACGTGAGATCCAAAAGGATCGGGGCACAGGCTTAAGAGTGACTGGGCAATTGTCATAAAACAGTATATGCTGACTAGTTTTTCTACTTTTCCATGAGTTATACATTTAATGAATCTCATCTTTTATTTGAGGCGGCCTTTATCTTGGCCTGCCAGCAATATTATGTGGAGTGTCCTATATCCCAAGTGCACTAGTTCTTTTTATTTTAAAGAAGAAAGTTAAATCTGAAAGCCAAGTCTTATTAAATGCACCAGTAGAAATGCAGGCTAAAGGGCAAGAAGAGTTGAAATAGCATTTCAAAGCAGGACTTATTGTGAAAAAAACTTACAGTGTAAATTTTGGATATATCTTTCACAAAGATTTAATATTTTAACTAGTGAACATGGACAGCGATTAACAGAATTACACATCATTGTATCCTTGTATTATAAAAGTATCAATTCATAAGCAAAGGTTACAACAAAAATATGTTTGATACAAAACAACAAGGATAAATGTATATGTCACACTAGGTGTATCTTTGGTTGTGTATAGTGCATCCATGTTTAGCTTCCAAATTGGAGAGGAAACTAATTTTGGACTATTTGCAGGTGGCCATGCAATAATTTCTCAAGCCCTTTTATTACAGCTGTTGGAAATAAAAAAACAACAAACCCTTCTGATTACTATTCCCTGCTGCATAAGGCATGGAGGGAGCTTCTGGAACTTTAGCATAGACCAATCCTCCAGCATTTGCAAGTGTTTCCTACCTATTTAATTAGTATGACATAGACTCTCATTTTATCCACCTGGGACCTTCTGCAGCCACTGGAAAATGGGAAGGATTTATTCCCAAAGTAGTTAAGTTAAATTATATTCTGTTTTACTTTAAGGTGCCTTATTAACAGGATAGATGTATGTGCCTGGAATTGCCTCCTGTCCTTGTGGTATCAGTGACAAAAGATCAATTTCTTCCCACAGAGCAGAAAATCAGCTCCAGAACTTGGTTTCTTCAAGTACAGGAGGTTTTCACAATTCTTTTGAAAAGATATGTCACAGCTCCTTCCTCCCTTTACATGAGATGATAGAGCTGAACAGGTATAATGTGAGGAAGGGGAACAGAAGAAAAAGCAAACCTGCTGCAGCCTGTAACAGAGCAGGGAGTGCAGTTTTTATTAAGCTATGAGTCTTCCAGAAGATTTGCGAACAGCTGAAGCACAACTGATTTTCAGCATTGTTCTTGCTGCCACAGGGCACTTAGGGAAAGCCATCATTCTTCCTTGTGGACATTATATTCCTCCAAAGCTAGAGTTAAAAGTCTTTTACAGGCATTTAGTCACAATTTGGTGCCAAAGTAACCTGGGAAAAGTGAAAAGTTACAGTGCACTGAAGTTTCACAGCTGTAGTAAACAAAAGGGCTTTGTTATTGGGGCAAATCAGTTCCATTAATGGACCGCTGCCAAAGAGTCAGGCCTAGTTAACTCACTGTCTTTTGAAATGGAAGGAAGCAGACAGGAAAGTTTCCAAGCTTTTAAATTTAGTGTTTTACTGGATACATTAACTCTCTTTTTAGTTGTTCCAGTTTGTCAGCTTGAGATTGTAGCAGTGAGACAGGCTACCTTCACCAGGTGCTTTAAAGTCATTAGCCTTCTACTCAGTCTGTTTGTCAACCTAGGCAGAGCTGGCTGCAGAGCTGGCTGGGTGATTGCACAGTAGAGAGGCTTCTTGGCATAAGCCAAGAGTAGGAACCTTACTTCCACAGAGCAAAACTCAGAAACGGTCATTCCAAAGTAGTTGTCATAAAACCTTTATTATATACCATGGCTGGTACTACAGACATTCCAAGGATTAGGTTGGGAGGCGAGACGAGTATTCTTAGAGCTGTTCCTTCAAATGTAAAGCCAAACTTTAGACTTGATCCTTTCAAGTTTAGAGCATGTTGACTTTCATTCAGCAAAGTGTTTCAGCATGAGCTTAACTTAAAAATAAGTGGCCTTACTGATGCTTAAGTACATGACATTGGACATTTCAAGACTGAGCCCCGCTGCCACTGTTCTGACATTTATTTGAACAGAGGGTACTTGCTGTGAGTTACAGTAGATAATCAGTTTATATGCACTGTGCTTGAAAATTTGGGCTGATCCTGGTCTGATGTGTCAAGCTGCAAGACTTGCATCAGCACTGTGGGTAATATAAGCCACAGATGGGCATAAAGCCAATAGAATTAACAGTAGGTGCAAAGTCTTTTTATAAAACAGTAGCATATGAATACTTAAGTTAATTAAGTCCAATATCAAATTGATAAAAATGGATGGTAGGTTTATTTTCTGAGTGCCTCACAGCTGAGCAGGTGGTTTTCAGAGTGCAGTCAACCACATTTCTTTGTCACTGAAGTTATAAATCAGTAAAGGCTGCCTGTGAGTCAAATTTTGCTCCTTCGACCTACCAAATGGAAGGCTAGGTATCAGTGCCTGGATATGGAGGCTGCCAGACACTGAGAAATGAACACTTGATGCTTTTCTGGGAATGTGACCAGTACAACTATCTTGGAGATATTTTAAAGGCACACAAACTGTGTACACATATATTTATCTATCATTTTGTACTCGCTGCCTTTTGTAATGATCCCTTTCGTTCCATTGGGGGATTTTTGATCATGATCAGGTGGTGAGCTGTGATTTACAAAGAAATAACAGCAAAGTCTTCAGTATCTTACCAAAAAAGGGCAATGTGTTGTAAAAGCACATTTCTGTGTATATGTAGGCTATGTCTTTTTTCCTTTACTTTCTCTGTATCAAGTTTTAATTTTATCAGTTACTTTATTGCCAAGTCTCTCCAAGTTTTTCCAAGTCATTATCAACAGTTTTATATGTATCCTAAAAAATTCTGTCTGGTATAAATTTTATTTTCTCCTTGTTACATCTAACTTTTAAGAATTGAAACCTATTCTTGATGCATAATTAAAAATTTCTGATTATATATACTGTTCAAGTTAAGATTTTTTTTTTTTGAGAGGAAACTAATTTGAGAAGAAAAAGTATTACCTGGTAAGTTGATTTTAATTAGAATAAGGGGAGTGTGGTGACCAAAGCTGCATCGTTACACAATAATTTGGCTTCGAGGGTATGACTGTTTTATGATATGAATGCTGGCTTTGTGTTTGCCAAAGCAGGTGGCCATGCAATAAGTTCTTGTGTCCTTTTATTACGTCTGTTGGAGATAAAAAAACCCCTCTCCTGATTATTATGTTATTGTATATTATTAATATCTTATGTTAACATAAATAGCTTCCAACTACATGAGCATTACAGTTTTGGACAAGTGTTATTAGCAATTCAAGTTTGCTTTCTTTGTCAGTCATTTCAATTACAGTGAATAGTAGACAGTTTGTGTTTTCTTTCTGTCTTGAGTTTTAGTAGATAACTTCTCCCTACAGACTCTTCTCATCTGAGCAAGCCTTAAATTACCAGGAGCTAATTTAACCTGTGGATGTGGACAGAGGAAGACCCTAAGCGTATGTGGGATGGAATTTGGCATGCAAAAAAGCCCAATCACTTTTTAGTTTAAGTTTGGTCGTTTGATAAAAGCTAGATATATCCAGCAACAAGTTCTTGGCTACTGCTGCTTTTTTTTTTTTTTTTTTTTT
>VZRU01017262.1:115686-251647 GCA_013398155.1 Pedionomus torquatus
TGTTGTTACTCTTTTCCTTTCATAATAAGGCATGAAGTGTTCCCAGTTATGCTGGTTGGGATTTTGAACTTGCATTGTTTAGGACTTTTTCTGAGAACGTGGAAAATTACCAGGTAATTGCACCTCTCTTGCTTTGTTCAGGGAGTCAAAGGCATAGATTTCTTGAGTCACAGAAGGCTTACAGGACAAAAAGTAGTAGAAAGTGAAATTTTAGGTCCTAACGTCCCTTCAAGAAAAGACGATTCAGTAGCTCCATGCCAAAAGTGTGATATATGCATGTTAATTTCCAACAGAGGTGCTTAGGGAGTACAAACACTGTTTGTTAAGGGCAGACGTGCATGCAACCATAGATGGCAGTTTACTGGCTCCTTATAGCCTGGGCAGTGTAAGAGGAAGGTCCTCATTTGGAGAGCAGAAAGCTCATTACAGGTAGGAAATGCTGGTGTAAACGAAAATGTTTATTACAAAGATTTTGCTTTTTAAAAGACCTTGACCCGCTGTGTCTGTGCAGAGGCTGCCTAGCTTTATAAAGCTATCATTTAAATGGTTCCAAAACAAGCTTTGAAAAAAACATAGTTCTCATTTGAGGTTAATGAAACACCAAGTGGTCCAGTTCGTGCTGTACCTTAGCTGTCACTATTGTTTGAAGACAGCTCTCTGGAAGACCAGAGTGCAGGCAACTATGCACTGTCTGCCACATCATGATTTTTCTTTCTTCTGTAGGTTGTAAACCAATCTCAAGAAAACTTTCTGGTATAAAGACAGGATCATATATAAAACAAGCTTGAGTTTCTACAGAAATGTCTAGAATTTAAAAAAATTCCAAGAGAACATGAATCCTGCTTTATTTTTCTTTATTTCCCCCCTCCCATAGTTTTTTACCTTATACCACATTTTAAGTCTGAATGTTCCTCCTGATGAATCTGAATTATAGGATACCAATATTTGTAACATTGCTGCTGCTTCTTTGTGGCTGACTTCAACTTATGACCAGGAGCTTACAGGAACATTGCTATCAAAGGTATACATATGCACACACACAAACATGCGGACAGACATCTTGTATTGTTTATGCACTCATTATTTTTCAGGCATTACAATTGAACAGACAAAGTCCACTAAGGGACTTTTCATTTTAATTCTTTTTATGTAGGAGTCTGGCTTATGAGATCCTGTCTTGAGTGCTAGAAAAGTTATTTCTCAATTCAAATATGCCAAACACAAAACTATTCATTGCTTTCAACTTTCCCTGTTAATTTATCTTGCTATATTTTCAGGTTAGACATGGCCTGAGCAATAGAGATGCATAGAGTTGACTTTCCTCAGAATCAGTTTTTTAGTGTTTTCCTGTATTAATTTGTAAAGGCTGTGGTATCTAGAGAAGAGCTTAGATTTCTCCAAATCTTATTTCTGTGTGAACGTTGTGAACTTGCTACTACACCCCTCAGTGGCAGCAGACAGTGATATTTTTAAAGAATAATTATGACTTCAGTGAATGTCTGGAGAGATGAAGAGTGTAGTAGATGTGAGAGAGCTGTTTTGCTTCAGTACTACGTGCTGGTAAATCCCCCCAAAATCCATATCACGCAGAAAGTCCTTATATATTTAGGTGGCTTTAACACTAAGGGTGAGCTATTGCAATAACTTGGTGTAGCTGATATAATTGGTACCCCCCCAAACTTTTCTGATATGTGTCTATCCACAGAGTATGCAATACCAATTAATGATGAGCCTATACTGGGCTGCAGTTCAGTCAGTGTTCCAGATGTGGAGATGGGAGTTACATTGCAAAATTCAAAGACCCGAACGCCCCAAACTGACAGCTGAGCTTTCAGTGCTCATTTGTGTGTTCATTATCATAAATGCACTAAACTGTATCTTCTTTAAATAAAGTGGCATGAAGAGAGAGCACCAAAGGTTAGTCTGAGTGTACCTTTAGTTTAAAGAACGAAACAGGAAGGAGAAGAGGTTACAAGAGGGTCCGATTAGCCCACATTTGTATGGAAAGATCCAGATAACTTCAGGTAGCACAGCAATCCTAACTCTATGTTTTTGTACTATAGGATGACAGACAGAAGATAGGAGTTGCTGTGGGAATCAGACCTTAGGCTGCCAGGCAACAGCCCAAGGTTAACAGCTGCACATAACACTGAGCGGGTGCAATGTGTGCTGGAATAATCCTACAATCCAGACAACTCTATGGAAAGAAATGGTACATCCGTCCAGACTATCATGTGAATTATAATAATATGCTTGGCAACTTTTTACTTCTTGCTTTTTTATTTTGTAATCAAGTACATAACCCTCTCTGTCCCTCACTAGAGGCTTTGCCAGATGCCACTGTGTCCTGCAGTGAAAAGACTTGGCCTTGGTCCCCTCAGATTTGCAGCACCAGTGGGATCCTCTATTGCTCCAGTGTGACCTGGTCTTTGCTTGAGAAGAAAAACTACTTCCCAAGAGCTTTGAGCTGGGAGGTAAATGATACCTATGATAAAAAGAGTGATGCTGTTGATAACTAGAAAAGGAAGGCAATAAACAGAGGGAGCTGTGACTGGTGTCCTTGGCATTGCCACTTCAGCGGGGAGAAGAGCATCTGGTGTGCCTGACTTGAGTGTAAAATTTGCACTGCAAACTCCAGATGTAAATCCCTTGGTTATTCAAACTACTGCCTCTTTATAAAGTGCTCATACTAGGCAACGTAGGTAGTGACATACTGAGCAGATGGGAGTAATTTAGGCCTCTAATTCTAGTCCTAATCGTGTCAGTTGAGTTTCTAAATTGAATACGGTAAATAAATTCCAGTACTGTCTTCCAATACTGCTTTAACCAAGGTTTTCCTACATTTGTACACTGCGTAAATTTTATACCTTTGAGATTTTTCTATAATTCATGCCAAAACAAAAAAGGAAACAACTGTTTTCTGTAAACTGTGTTGTCATTGACCCTGTGTAACTGAATGTCAGACATTTTTTTCAGGGACTCCTGTTTTTGTTTTTCAGAACCTGTAGAGCCAAAAGAATAAAAAAAAAAAAGAAAAAAAAAAGAAAAATGGGTCACCATGCTGCTGCCTCGATTGGAACACCAAATTAATGAGTATATTCCCTTTTTAATGTTTACAATTGTGTACAAAAAGTTACAACAAATATTTATCACTGATGCTACATATGATTTTTCTTATAGATCATAGAGGAAGATACCGTTACATTCCTTAGCAGAAGAAATACCCATTGGGTGTTCACCTGAGATTATGCTATACAATATTTTTAGTGATAGTTTACAGTATGTTTGTTCTTCATGTAAAAATCCAGCTACCTCAAAACCAATTACTGCAACTAGTGCTTAAAAAGTTCTTAATGCAGAATTTCATTAAAAACCAAAGCTCTATGTAAAATATTGCTTCAAAAAGTAGCTGTGAGAAAAGCATCCTTCCTTGCAACTGCATGGAGAAATACTGATCTGCGGAGAAATTAAGAAATGTTTTCCTTGAAGCTTCCCACATCTAGCATTTTTAAGCACAAAGTTTGTAAGATTTATTTAACAACTTTTAAAACATCATTTAGTAGTAAAAAATTCTCTAAGTTGCATAAGTAATAATAGTCTTACATATAAAAGTTTTTTAAGGTTTCTCCATATTTAAAGAGAGTGAAAATAAGGTTATAACATCCTAATCTACAAACAAATCTGTATTGAGATATTCCTCCCACGTTTCCCACCAAGGAAAAACTATTTGAGAATCACTTAGCAATACCATAAGTTATTATTGTACTTTTGAATGCAAGAGCTAGCTAGCACTTAAACACCAACCACTTTGATAGACAGAAGTGGTGCAGGTCCATCACATCGCTCGCAAGAGTTCTCCCTATGACTTTAATCAAATGTACTGGAATCTAAGGGATTCGCACTGGTCTTGCCAGCAGAGATTTTCTTCTGTGCTTTCAGGTGATCATCCAGAGGGAGATGAGATTGGAAATGCACTCCTTGTACTGACATGTTACTGGAAGTGCCCAGAATTAACAATTTACGAGTGGAGTGTTTCTCTCCATTGGTGCTCTGCTTAGGAAAGCACAACCACTCTTCGTGCACCTGCTCCTAGGTGTGCAAAGGCTTGCTCCTCCTTGCTCTCTGGATCAGTTGCATTTTGAACTAGCATAGTCAGTGGGTAGCTCCCACTCTGAACTCGAGCTTGGAGAGGTCAGCAAAGATCTTGGCCTGAGAAATCTATCAGTACTGACAAATTGAAAGATGACTTCTTTTAAGTTGTATTCCACTGTAGAGATGCTTGATTATTTTCTTTTAATACAAACCTTCTGCAGAAAAAAAAAAAAAAANAAGTTGTTAGTGGTGGTTAGACTTCTCCTTTTCATCTTTGAAAGGATCTCCAGTACATTTGTTTGGGCTATCCAAATCCTGTGATGCTTGTAAGTGTAAGTGTATCCTTTGTTCAGGTTAAAGTGTTTATCCAGCATGTGTTGGAGGTTCAGGTGGGAAATCATGCGTTAACGCTGACAAAAACTTGATTTTTTGGAGATAATATTTTCTTTTTCAGAAGGCTAATTAATTCAGATGCAAATTATGTCGTCATTCAAAGGCACATGCAGCCCCTCTTACCAAGAAATATGATTTGATATAATTATTTTTTTTCCTTCAAGGTTAATAGTATTGTTTCCCATATGATCACATGTAATATCTATCTTGTAGTTTGAAGAGATCAGTAACAGCCCTCCTTTACTACCATTATTATTTGAGGCTTTACGTTTGAGTACTTGCTAGGGCCCCATCCTTGGGGAGAAAATTCCCTCGCTGCAGAGGTAGATTACACTAATTTTGCAGGAGGCCTGTGAACAGTTGCCAAATTAATTTTTACAGGAGAAAATTCTCATAGAAGAGTTCTCTGAAATAATTTTACCACTTGTATTTATGACTTTTATTAATTCTCTTTGGGACATAAAGAAGCTGGAATTACTAAAATAATACCACACAATCACTTAGCATAGCAACCCCAAATCCTCTGTGCACCCTTCAGAAGGTGAAAAATTGGTGTCAAGAAAAAGACTGAATAAAGCTTCTAAAAGCCTATTACTGTGCGAAGCACAGCATTAACCTTCCCCCCCCCCCNTTTCGGCAGTAGTAGGGAAGAATTTCTGAGGATTTGCATTCTTTCTTCTTCTGCTCCTACTTACTCCTGAGGAAACCCACTATGTGACTTGCAGACTGAGCTCCCCAAGCATTGGTCTTGCAGCCATGTCAGCCCCTACATGGCATCACCACGTGATCTTTCAGTTGCTAGCTTGCCACTTGGGACTGTGCCACTTCGGGCTGGGCTGTGTTTGGCAGTAAAGTTCAATAAGTGCAACCAAGCACAACTAAAGTGATGACAAGCAGGTTCCCTTGCACAATGTTTCCTCCTGATGCAGCTTGAGATGGGGAGCCTCCTGAGTGGGAGCTGCCATCTGGCTTACCTCTGCATCGCAGGAGGCTGAAAAAAGAAACCTTCTACAGTTTAAGAAACCTTCTACGGTTTCTTAAGTAGCTGACACGCGCTCACACAATAAATAACCTTCCAGCAAAATGATCTGTCTGAGCACAGGAATGCACACCCCCTTATTCTGAATGTCCCTGCTTGTCCTCAGCCACAAAATATCTTGCACTCGTTTGATGCGGTTCATAATGCACTGAGGGCGTTGATATGCAGCCAAGCAGGCACATCGTATCAGGGACACCATGTCCTGCTTTGGGAACATGGCTGGTAGTGCTACCCAGCCCAGCACCCAGCTGGGCTCAGGAGGCAACTGTCTCTGCTACAGCAGTTCCCAGGACTGTTTGCAGGGGGATCTTTCACCCACTTCTGGGTGCCTGTCCCTGCCAGCCCACCACAGATAAAAGAGTGTTGCCTCACATGGGAAGCAGCACATTTCACCAGCAACAATGAACATTTCCTTTTTGGGGACCTGCTCTCCTGTTTTTTGAGCATCCATGCTACCACAGGCCTTGAAGAACCGGTTTCCAGTGGGCCATGCCAGCACATAGCTGGTTGTCAGACTGGTGGCTGACACAACAGCCCATGCCATGGCTTGTGGAGAGGCACTGATGTGTGCTGCTGATGCTGCTCTCTGCCAGCATCTGCTGGTGGGCTGACCGGGATCTGGCAGCTGCAGTCAGGGGCCCTTTTCCTCATCTGTTAGCAGCTGCCATACCACAACTGAGCTGCACACAGAGGCATGATGGCAAATGCTGTCACTGACACCAGTGACTATTTTTATGAAAGCACTGAAGTCTTTTATGGTGGTATTCATCTCTCCTGACTTTCCGCTGTCAAAAGTTGGTCTTGCTGTCTAGCCTTCTTTCACATCTGTATCTGGAGTTCATTTCTTCTCATGCCTAAAGTATCTAGAATAGATCAGACAACTCACAACTTTGGAAAGCCTTCTTTTTCCTCCTCTTTATAACAAAGAGAAACTGATTCAGTGACTCATCTTGAAACGTCTACGCTGAATCCATGTGGAGCTGCCTTGTAAGTGGATCCTACCATCTATGTGAGACACTTGCAAGGAGTGTCATGCCCTCTCTAGACAAACCACTGTGTGTTCAACTTTAAAATACATTGATCAAATTGCTGATGGAATTTTTCTAGGAGGCTCATTTTGAGAACTGTGCCTCCTCTCCTGATAGACAGTTACCTTTCCAAGAGACTTCTGCTCTTTCACTTGGTTATGGGCTGACAGCAATGATAAATAGGGGACCCACTCCTATGTTCAGATATATATTTTTCCTCAACTTTTGCAATATAACCATAGTTAAAATTGACCCAAATATAGGTTGTAATATATGTAAATTTGAAATTATCAGATTAAGTAAATTCTGATTTATTCTAGTGATATTCTGATGAATGAATCTAAACATTTTAAAGATTAAAAAAATAATTAGGATACTAAGAGCTAGGCAAAGATAACTATTCTTCATCTAAATACAAGTATGAGAACAGATCATTTTATCTGAAGAATAGGTTTGATTGCATTTTCTGTATTCTGAGTGCCTTTACGAGAAAGGAAGTTTCAGTATGTACATCCTTCTCTTGTGTTAAAACAAAGTAATTAAACAAGAATTTACCATATGAAGACTAATGCTGGACCGTTGCAATTAAAACCATTATGGAAAAATATAATTTTTCTTTGTTGCATATATTCTTACTAAATGGTAGAAATGAGATGTGTTTTGATTTACTCACTGAGTATCTGGTAGCAGCACAGAGTCCTGCTAGCACAATAGAAAAAATTTAACCTTAAATAAAGACCCATAATAAATCAATAAACAGATAATATTTGTAAAATTCTATCAAGTAAAATCCAATAAGAAATATGAATATGGAAGGTACAATGAATGTTTGCAGTTAACCACCAAGCTTGAGGCAAAAGCGAGCACTTTCATATTCATGGGCTTAGCATGCTATTTTTATAAGCTTTCATGGCTAAACAATAGATTTACATTAAGTTAATTGAGTTAATTTATTATTTTAAAAATATCTGTATTTTTATACAGGAAAGGCTAATCAAGGCTTTTCATAAAACTTTGTCAAATTTTGTGTTTCAGGAGTTTACCTTTCTTTGGAAAGAAAGGGGATGCTGGGGCAGTGTTTTTTCCTTCCAGGGCTCCTGAAGTTATTGGAACCATAGAAGTATTTTTTTTTCCTTTCTTTTTTTTTTTTTTTTTTTATATCTATATTCAGAAATCACTAGAATTGCCCTTTAATTAGGTGTGTTTCTAATTTTGTAATTCAAGTTTCTGCAAAAGGTACCAGTGTGCTGTTACATGCAACCAGATGACCAAAAAACTCTTTCTTCAGACTCTGTTGATAATGCATAGAATGAATTCTGAGTCAGAATCTTTCCTTGTACTGGAGAGTTCTGCCCTACAGAAGACATGAATTAGGTGGGTTTGCACTCTGTACGTGCCCTGTTAGATGCGAGATGTGATTTTCTACTTGTAGTTGGTTACGATGCAAGAGCTGGGCTAGCGTATTACTAGCTATCTGAGCTGGTAATCTGCTCACTCTTTTTGTTTGAGCAGTCTAGTCATCTTAGAGGGATAGCTGTGTCAACCCACATCTCCTGTTGGCACCCGCAGGAACTGTTTGTGATTTTGCTAAATTATGCTGATAATATGTGATGGAGGCTGTGATTTCCTGAGGGCAATATGTTTCTCTTTAGCTCTCCACAAGGGTAGCCCTATTGCACCTCTGCACTGGGGTTGTGACAGAGAGCGCCCATATCAAAAGCTGGCAGATGCCCATATGCAATTCATGCCTTTTGTGGAGCTAAGTTACCCCTTAGTAGCTCTGCTGAGCCTCATGGAAGGCACCAAGAATTGCAATTTACTGAGGCTGCAGGTAAGATGCTTAGAAAAACTGAGCCTGCTCTCTCAGAACTCTTGTACATGAGGCAAGCAACTCTTTGGCTGTTGGGTGGATGGCAGAAAGTCCCCTTTGGAGAGATGCTTAAATCAGCTTTAGTGTTTAGATTTTAGGGGAAAAAAAAAAATAAAAAGAAGAGTTAAGAAAACAAGTTGTTCCTCTCAAGAGAGGCTGGCACCACTAGCATGCTGTCAGGTAGGCTGCCAAAGTAACGACAGCACAAGAAACCTGCCACCTTTTGCAAACCTTTTGTATCAGCGGTTGTGGGAAAGTTTTGCAATCACTTTAAGAAGGAAATCCAAGGTTTAAAAAAAACATGCGTTGTTGGAGTGCTCCATTTCTTGGAGTAGGCAGCGCTTTTGCTGTGACGTTGTGCTGGCTTCAAGCCTGAAAGCCCTAGGGCACGGGAAAGAAACAGCCTGACACTGCTGTGACACAAAGTAAGTTTTCTCGCTCTCTGCCTCTTGCAGTCTCTCCTCACACTCCCTTCCGGCTTCTTCCCATTTGCTTGTTTGTTAGTTTGTGTGTTTGTTTGTTGAATTGCTAGATGCCAGTGCAAGACAGACTAAGTTTTTTGTACACCTCAGTGTCACTAAACTAGGAGAGAAATTATGTAAAGTGCATTTCTTCAAATTTGATGTGTTGTTTGGGTTTTTTTTAAAGATAAGCACTGTGGATATTTGTAACACTGTACAAAACCTATTCATTGCCATGAATTATTTTTTTTTAATTTTCATAAATTAAATCTTGTATTATTTTTCTTACTTCGTTTAATTTTAAATACCACTGGTGTCAATGATTCACTGGTTTGCCAAAGTTCAGTCATTACGGAAAATGTTGTTGTTTCATTAGGCACAAGAGAAGTGTTTATATAATTTAACATTTTCTATAAGTTTAAGGAAGATTATTAGACTGGCAGCACAACATTAAGTACTGTGAAAAGAAAACCTCTCCGGTGATTTAAATATTTTTTTATTTAACAGAGTCAGATGTTTCACAAGGTTAATCATCAGCAAAATACACATCAATAAAGAATGTATTTGCTTTAGAGAACTTTCTCTTTCAGTTCCTGTCCTGTTAAGATTGGGATAAGTCTGAATTCTCCCTACTTTAATTACCTATAACTTCTTCTTTCAGGGTTTTTTGATTTGTGAACTGCTAAAAATGTTTCAGGAAGGTTAGGTTCCTTTAGAAATTCCCTGTGTTGCTCACTGTGATATATACACGTGTTTGCTTTTCATAGCCACTTCTGGTGTAGCCTGCTGGAGCAGGATTCGGAACTAAAAACTAGAAAATTTAAGTTACGGTGCTTATGAGGCTTTATATCTCTTTATTAGACATTAGTGCTTATTTTTACTCATAGGAGTACCTTTTTGGGAGCTGTTGATTTGCTAAGAGAGTGTTCTTTCTGGGCATGGGTGGTTGTTTCTCTGGGAGTCCAGGTTGCTCCTGGGCATCTTGCATGGGAGAACAGAGCTCTCCAGAGGGACAGAGCAACACTTGAAGGTTAGCCCAGGACCTTGTCACAGCATTACTGCCCCCAGTGTTGAAAATTCTTCATGGCCTCTGCTCATGGGTCAGCTGGCCTCTGGGACCTGCAAGAGGGGAACTTTGAGATGTTCCCAGGGGAGTTAAACAGAATGGGATATCAAAAGATCCCAGTGTCTTGGGGAGAATATGTTACAAGCCAACTTCTTGGCTTATGTTCCTTTATATTACTCTAATACATGTGCCAATGTATGCTGGAGCTAATTGATGTTAGTACTACTGCACCAGTTTTCCAACAGAGGAATGTGGCAATAGCTCTTTATGACTTATCTTTCCAGATCTCTTTGTGCTAGCTGGTTCCCCCCGATCAGCTTAATCTACATCAGCCAGTGTAGCTAAGATGACTCCTTGTTTCAGAACCAATTTTTAAACAGAAAACTTTTGCATTCTCATTAAAATAGCTATGCTTATCACCAGTCTTGCAGGAACTTGTGGGCGTAAAGATAGTCCATATTAGTTTCTTTTAATCAGTGTCTCCTTTTTCCTAATACATTTTTACCTTCAAATTTCTCTTTAGTAGCTGGGATAGTACTGTAGTTTGTATCTAGAGTGAGAATAATGTTGATAATATACTGATGTTTTAGTTATTGCTAAGCAGTGCTTAGACTAAGTCAAGGACTCTTCAGCTTCTCATACTGCCCTACGCAGTAGGGGGCTGCGGGTGCATGAGAAGGTGGGAGGGGACACAGCCAGGACAGCTGGTCCAGTGTGGGCAAAGGGATATTCCATACAGTATGACATCACGCTGAATAATAGAATTGGGGTGGTGGTGGCTGCTGCTTGGGAACTGGCTGGGCAGTGGATAGTGACTAATTGCATTGTGCATTACTTGTTTTGTATATTGTTTTATCATTATTGTTATTCTACCTTCTTTTTTTCTGTCCTGTTAAACTGTCTTTATCTCAATCTTTAAGTTTCACCTTTTTTTCCCATTCTCTCTCTTATCCCACTGGGGTGGATGTGAGTGAACGGCTGTGTGACATTTAGCTCCCTGCCAGGTTAAACCACAACCTACCATCTCTGTTACCCTATTTCTTCCTCAGTCATCATTTGTTGTCTGACTTTGCAAACATCAATGCAATAAATAGTGTTATTCATAGGAATGTTGACAGAATGGTACAGAGCAGTGTGCAGTATTTCTGCAAATTCATAGATTATGCAGTTAGAGAAAATCATCATAAATGTAATAAATCTCAGAGGCCTACTGGATCATACCAAAAGTCCATTTAGCCTGGAACAGTGATCAAAAGTGGATGTCTGGAAAAGAATAAAAGAATTTGGTTCAAGCATGGTGAAGATGTTTCCCTGATATCCTCTCCCAGCCTCCAGCTGCCTAGGGACTTTCCTTCTCTACAAATATTTCTAAAAGCTGTCAGTAAGTTGCCTCTAAATTTTCCATCTATCCAAGAAGATCTTGAAATCTTTTAGAAATCTTGCAATCTTTAGAAAGCAAAATTCACAAAGAAAGTAAATCCTAACACTTTGAATTCTCTTTAACATTTTTCCTGAGAAAAGGTGTCAATAGGTAGCCAAGTAGTGTTTCACCATCTAGTATGTCTGGAAAACACTGGAACTTTTATTCTTACACAAATAGTAGTAGCTAGTTATAGTGATATTTTCCAAACAGGAAGATCTACATACCAGATCTGGAGGAGGAAAACCATGGACAAACCAATTGCTGCTGGCCAACTTAAAGACAAGTCACTCTTCCAGGACAGTGATGGCAGCAAAGCTCCTGTCAAGAGTGTGTGCCATAATTTTTCAAAGCTAAAGGTATGGATAGGAGCCCTCACCACATGTTTTCTCTGGAATACTGAAAGTGCAATTTGAAGTTCTGTCAAAATTCAGTTAGTTCTGTATGACACTGTCTGAAACTAGCTGTGCTCTAGGTTGTGATTCCAAGCACAGAGAAGTCAAGAAATGTGTTCAGCAGTTAAAAAGTGAGGCTGTAGTTTACTAGCAAATCATTTAAAGCTATGGTCTAGTCATAGTGGTAGTCAGTTATCCGTGTTTTTGAGAGCAAGAAAATTAGGAGTAATAAGACATGCCATAATAATAATATATATATGCCATATATAATATGATTAATTTTATACTGCGAGTTTTCCCTAATGAAGGAAACAGCTAAATCAGTATGTGGTAGAAAGATAGAAGGTGCACACAGTCAATATCAACTTTCTTCTTTTTTTCAGCAGAAGAGGCTTTAGAGGCAACCTTGAAAAAGAAAATAAAATTTTCTGTTTTAATAAAAAGCAAGAGGAAGAATCTCTTCACAGAGAATTAGAAAGCAAAGCATTCGATTTTTTGCATTTCTTGAGTAGGTTAGTCAGGCATCCAGACATGAATAAAAAATTGTTTCTTTGCAAACTCAACTGTTTTCTCTCTTCAGATATTTCTTGGAGCTCTAGCTTTTTCCTTTTTTGCCAAAGGATTTTCAGGAAGCTACATGAAAAGCATGACCAGTCAAATTGAAAGGCGATTTGAAATCTCATCATCAATTGTTGGCATAATTGATGGCAGCTTTGAGATAGGTATGTGTACTTTTTTTGAAAGTGGATAAATACCTCTTCTTAATCCATATTTCTGCTAAAACTGATCTCTTCTTGTAATCTTACAAATTTCTCTATTGTTGATACAGGTAACTTAATGGTAATGGTTTTGGTGAGCTACCTTGGACCAAGAGTTCATCGACCAAAAATAATTGCTGTTGGATGTCTCATCATGTCCTTAGGAGCGTTTTTGTCAGTGATGCCTCAGTTCCTAATGGGACGGTAAATATGGAGAGTTTTCACATTGTACACTAATTGAATTTGACCATAAGTGTTTTGTAATCATACACGTGAGTTAAAAGCTTGACAATAATAGTTTCTTTCAGATAACATAAAGGCTTTAATAGACAGATTTTTAGTACTGACTTTCTAATTTCCTCTCTGAAAGCTTACCTCTTTTTTACAGGTAAGTAAAAGAGAAACTCAAGATTTCTACAGAACTCACAGATAATTAGGGATAACACCAGTTGAATTTTTCACCAGGGAAGGAATACCAGGTTGGAAGGGACCTCAAGGATCATCTGGTCCAATCTTTCTTAGCAAAAGCACAGTTTAGACAAGATGGCCCAGGTGAATCTTAAAAGTGTCCAGTGTTTGGGAATCCACCACTTATCTGGGGAGATTATTCCAATGGCTGATTGTTCTCAATGTGAAAAACTTCCCTCTCCTGTCCAATTGGAATATCCCCAGGAGTAACTTGTACCCATGGGAAGTAAAATGGGAATCTCCATCTTCTTTGTAGCCACCCTATAAATATTGGAATGGGGTGATAAAATTTCCCCCTAGCCTTCTTTTTCTCAAGGCTGAACAAATACATGTCTCTCGCCCTTTCCTCATTTGGTAGCTTTCCAGCCCTTTGATCATGTTTGTGGCCCTCCTGTGCCTTCTTCAGCCTGTTTACTTCTGTTTTATATAGCGGGAACCAAAACTGATCTCAGTATTCTGGATGTGGCCTGACAAGCAGAGAGAGGAATAATGACAGCTTTATCAGTGCTGGCAATGCCCTTGTTGATGCAAACCCAGCATCCTGTTGGCTTTCTTTGCATCACCAGCAGCACACTGCTGACCCAAATTGAGCTTGTTGTCCACCAGGATGACCAGGTCAGTTTACAGAGCTGCTTCCCAGCCAGGTAGATCCCAGCCTCTGCTGCACTCCTGGATTATGTTTTCCCAGGTGCAAGACTTGTTGAACTTCAAAAGGTTCTTGTTAGCCCACTCTTTCAGCCTATCCAGGTCTTCCTGCAGGATGGCTCTCCCTTCCAAAGTGTCTACTTCCACACTCAGTTTGGTATCATAAGCAAACTTTGTCAGGGTACATGTGATCCCACCATCCATATCACTTAAGAAGATATTAGTGTCAGGCCCACTATCTATCCCTGGAGGACCCCACTTATGACAGTTTGCCAGTTTGAAAAGGATATACTTGTCACCATTTTCTGGGTATGGCCTGTCAACAAGTTACCCTCTGGCACCCAGGCCACTTGTCTAGGTTGTAATACATCAGTTTCTCTAGGAGGAGGCTCTGGGAAACTGTGTCAAAAGCCTTGGAGAAACCCAGGTAAACAATGTCCACTGCTCGCCCCACATCAACCAAGCAGTAGAAAGCAGGTTTGTCAAGCAGAATTTGCCCTTGATAAATCTCTGTTGGCTTTTCCCAATCACATGCTTCATTTGACTTGTGATAGTCCCCAGGAAGATTCATTCCATAATTTTCCCAGGGACAGAAGTAGGACTGATGAATCCACAATTTCCAGAATCCTTCTTTAAACACTTCTTGTATATGGGGGGGGTGACATTGGCCTTCCAGTCTTCTTGGGCATCCATCCCCTGATCTCCATGATTTCTCAATGATTGTGGAAGCAGCGAGGATGTCAGCCAGCTCTCTTAACAGCCTCATATGGATAGTGTGAGGACCCATTGATTTGGAGGGGTCAAGTTCCTGTAATAGATCCCATATCAACTGTTCCTTCACTGATGGTGGGTCTATGTTTGTGTATATATACATATTTTTTTAGCTGTTCTCCTTTATTACACTTAACTGTAATGAGATCTTGATGGAAGAATTTTCTTTCTCCATGGTGGCTGTTCATGCTAAGCTCTTTGAATTTGTCAAGATGTGTGTGTATCTCCACTGAACTCAGGAAGAGTTAAATATCTAAACAACCCTCACATCTAAGCTTTAGTGCTTATATAGCGGTCAGTAGCAAAACAAACATTTAGCACCCTTATTGAATAGTAGTTGAAAATAAACCTCCTCCGTTCCTCAAAAATTAAATTTTTTCATGCATCATCTTTAGTTCCAAGACCAATACCTATGACAAGGAGGATGTGGAAAGAATTTTACCTGGGAAAGTGGCTTGTGAAATAGCAGTGAACCTGCACTTCAGAAGCAGAGCTCTGGAAATCTCTGATTTAACCCAAATCCACAGCCAAGTTCTGAAGATTAGCTATTCTTCACAACACTGAGCAATGGGGCCATGGAGACCTCACCATCACCCATTGCAATACTAAAGGTTCCCACTTGATTGCACAAAGGAATATCTGCTCTCCATTTACCCCAATGTGGCATAAACATACTCAACCTGGCTTCGATTTACTTAGCAGATTTGCTGTAATCGCTGGCTGCCTAAGTGCAGAAAAACTGGCACATGTGTTTTGCAATCTTCATTAATCTCCTAGCTACCTAATTTTAGACTAACAGAGAAATCTCTGTTCCAAGACTAATGTGTATTGGTAAGAATCTGGTGCCAGTATGGAAAAACATCAGCATTGTTGTATGTAGACAGTTGTGAATGGACTCTGCCTCTGTCCTTCAGTCTAAAGAATGATTTCTTAAGCCCTGTAAGCAGCTTTTCTCCTCTTCAGCTGAAGAAAATACTGGTGTTAGAATGGTCAGAGCATTTTGAAAAAGGTACGAAGAAACATAGGTTTTTTTAAGCAAAAGCACTGGAAATAGGCTGCCCCTCCACTTTGCCTTCACTTAATGGGAATGAACATGGATGAACATCTGTCTCATAAACACTACCTGCAAAGCAGATTCTTTCATGTGTCAGTTGTATTTTACATAGTTGTTTTCCAGTTATAATTATGAAAGGGTGACTGTTACTGTGGACAACTCCTCTTCGAGTGTATCAGCTTGCTCCCCAGCATCATCTGTGGGCCATCCAGTCACAGATGCTACAGGCACACTCAGCGCAATGAAAAGTTTTGGTAAGCAAAAGTTCTGATGCTGACTTCCCTTCTTCTGTTTGTCCCCATTTTATACACCCTCTGGAAAGCAGTAAAACTCAGCATTTTATACACCATTCTGGAAAGCAGTAAAACTCCTATCAGAAACCATGAGATATACAAACCCACCCTCTAATGATTTTTAAAAAATGTATTTTATGTTATTTTTCTGTTGCAATAAAGTATTGTCAGAATTATGTTCACAGAAATGTAAATGTTTATGGCCTGCAGGATGTGAGAAAACAACAAATACCTATCTGTGGCTCTTTGTGTTGGTGGGGAACCTTTTACGTGGAGTTGGAGAAGCACCGGTTATGCCACTGGGGTTTTCATATATTGATGATTTTTCTAAAGAAGAAAACTCAGCATTTTACATAGGTAATACACAAATGCTAAACATTTTTCTCTATAACATCTCTGTAGCCAAGCAAGTACTCGCCAAAAAAAATCTATCTGCTCTATTCTGGATAATTTTCAGTCATAGAAAGACAAAAAAGCATTGTGAAAGAGATGTTCATTTTTGAAGAGTATTTTCAAACACTCATTGCTTTCCCCAAGTGACTGCTGCTATATGCGCCAGTTACCTCTGTGAAGAAGGAAAGCATAATCAAATACTAACTTCTCCAAAATGAAAGTACTGTTTTAAGTGGGTTATCATGTTCATTACCATAGCTTCAGAGGATAAATTCTCCCTAATCACTGTTCCACAGATAAGAGAATTATCCTTAGTTGCAGTAATGTAAACAGGTTACAGAATCTTTTACCTGATTTCACTTCCTGATGAAAGATTTTAAAAGTCATTAGTCACCGAAGGAATAAACAAACCGTTGTCAGTGTGTTTTAACAAATCCCTTCTAATTAAAATTTTGTTGGTTTTTTTGATGGAAGATAGCCTATTACCCAAGACAGAAATGCTTACACCCAAGCTTCTTCATTTATTGCCAACTGATTTAATAGCATGGAGTGTTTGTGTAGTTGAGGGAGCCCAAAACTGCTGCCTGAAGTAAACTTAGTGAAATTGAACTGGTCATAGAGATACAGTAAGACACAGTTTTAGGAAGAGCTCAAGGTGTTGCCATTGCAAATGTCTTCATTTGGGGGTGAGGAAATCCACAGAACGAAGAAAAAAAAAGTATTGTGAAGGGAGCTGATGAAGACAAACGTTCCACTTAGCAGCTATCCAAAATATTTGTAATCACCTCTGAGCTTCTGATTAAAGGTATTTTAAGAAGTTCAGCTGAATTTTTGTCTTGTGAGAATCAGATATGTGAGAGATTGCAACAAATTCAGAGCTACTGAGGTAGTGAGATTAAAAATACAGAGCTGCCAGAGGGAATACTATGGACTCAATCAAAATTTGTTTGGGTCGTGCAACTGACACAAACTATTTTGTTTACAGGGTTTAAAAATATTTCATTTTAACTTTCTGAATAGTAATGTTCAGTCTCTTATTCCATTCAAATATTTTCATACTTTGATGGAGTGGCCCAATATGCAACAAAATTGAATGTTGAAATGCAATCTTTTCCACAGAACTGAAATTTTATTTCTTGACCATCATTAGTTCTTTTCTATATCAGACTTGATCAATCGACTGAATCAATTTGTGATCAGCATTTTTGTAAAATAAAGGAAAAAAAAAGTCCTATAATGAAAAATCTTCAGTCAAGCCTTTTTGTTGAATTTTGACCACTGATCTCATTATTTGACCTCGCTTTCCTGTCTCTCCTTGGACATTTTGTTTAATAGGAACGTAACTTATTTTGAGGGAGAGACAGCTTTTTATTAAGTGTCAATAGAATACAGCATTAAAATACTTTCATCAGCAACAAAACCAGAGTTTTGGTTGGAATAGGATGGAATAGAAAAGGAAAAATTAGCCTATTTTTTAAAGCCATTTTACAGAATTTAATAAAGGATGGTAGCTTTGCTGTAGTGGTTAACTTTATTACAGACCTTGAGTGAATAAAGTGTCCTTTTAACTGAGTACTAGGATATAATCTTGTAAGTACTGAAACCATGGCTTCAACAGAAACATATCTGAGGCCTATGTATGTTAATACCTGTTACATGTTAAATTACTCATCAGTACAAGGATTGGTAGACCTATGTCAGTATGCAGAAGCAGATTAACTGATAAGTCTGCATCATCTGCTTTTTGCAGTTTAGTCTATTTATTCATTACAAACCATAAATATTACAAAGGACAACATAAGAAAATAGCAGGGCTAACTTACTTGGTTTTGCTTTATCACAACACAAATAATCGTAGTGAAGTTATTGAATTTAAAGAGTATACTAGTGTGAAATTTAATTTTAAAACTGTACATATGCAAAATTATTGCACGTATGCTTCTTAGTTTATCTGGTACCTTAAAGGAAAATCCTGCATACAATGTACAAGTCGATTGGTGTAAGTGTGCTGTTTTTTGTCTGTTTATTTTAGAAATTTGCCACTGAGCAATTGAAACTGGGAAATGATCTTGTGTATTTCTGAGTAGTAAATTCTGCTTTAGATTCACTGATAAAAATCTATTTCCTCACTTTTAAATTCCTAATTTCTAATTCCTCACTGTCAAAATCCTGACTCTGCAGAAGCCAGTCACTTTGGAAGGATCAGAATTTTACTTCGATATTCCACTGAAGTAAAATGAGAGAACTAAATGAAAGCAATATACAACTGAAGTAATGAAGCTAAACCAAAACCATATATGGTTAAATTATGCTCTAAGAATTTATTATAGAAGTCCTTGATCATAAGTGGATTAATTACTGTATTCAGAAGATAATTTGCAGAACTAACAGGAGAAAAATCTCTACAGTAGAAGAAGACAGTAGGATTTACAGAATGTGAGGCTGAGCATGGGCAAGAGCTAATAGGCACTTGATCAAGAATTCCTTTTTTTCTAATAAAATTAAGCCTTACGCAACTTGAAACAGGCCCCAAGAGTCAGTTCCACGCTAGAATTTAGGAATCTCAATCACTAAGCTTTTCTTGAAACTTTACCCTGTCACTAAATTTCAACAGATCAACACAAGTGACAATGGAAAGTGAAGACATACACTCAAACTATTTTGAGGATATTTTTATTTTATGTTGATTGCCAGCAGTGGTCACCAAAATTCTGTTGTGCTGTGTTTACATACCCAGTCAGCAAAATGCAGTCCTAGCTTCCTAGGTTTCTACTAGTCTTCACAGTTTATTCAATTGCTCCTAGGGGCATCCCTTCTTCTGATCCCATATTGTCTCCTTGTAAGCAGAGACAGTGGCAAATGGAAGCCTCAGTGAGGCCAGCAGCAAAATTGCAAGCTGATATTAAAGAGGCTATTACTTGATGACTGGACAAGTATATATTAATACCAAGAGTTAGAATCATAGAACAGTTTAGGTTGGAAGGGACCTTAAAGATCATTTAGTTCCAACACTCCTGCCATGGGCAGGGACACCTCCCGCTAGACCAGGTTGCTCAGAGCATCCAGCCTGGCCTGACTAAATTTTGCTCATTCTGGTGCTGAATGAATCAACAAAGATTCTGCCTAATGAACTTTGGTCACAAAGAGGCACACTTAGATCTCCTTCTAGCTTAATGAAAATATTCTCAGGGTACTCTACCTAATTCCATGTCCATGCACTGTTATTGTCCCTGTCATGATAATGTGACTCCAAACTGTAAAGATGTGCCTTCTTATATGCACATCATCAGACCAACTACTGCTACTTAAAATTAAATGAGGGACCTGAACACAGGGTAAAGTACAGGGAAAAGTCTTGACTTCTACAATCACAGAACATCATGCAAGCCTGTAGAGTGGCAGGTAGATTTATGGAACCTAGAGTTTATGGGCCTAGAGTTGTATGTTCATTAGTTAACTTCTGGAAGCTCAATGATGCAACTGCAAAAATCAGAGAAGCGGAGGGAGGAGGGATGAAAACAATCCTTGCAATGTTATTTTTCTTCCTATTCTCTCCAAGACACCAGTCTTGCCAATGAAATGCATGCAAGGGTCCATGTGAGACCCTGCTCGCTTCAGCAACGCCCTGTGCAGGTGAAGGACACATCATAGCAAGTGTGTTTGCAGCTTTCAGCTTATTTTCTTGCTGATCAGAAGCTTCCTACTAGATATCTCCCAACAGCCTGTGTCCCTCTTCTGCCTCTTCCTTCCTCTCTCCTTTCCGTGTTCAACAGAGGACTGGCCATGCTTGTCTGCGTGATGTTACGCTCACTCTCCCCTACTGCCTCCCTTCTCTTACAGGCCTGGTGAGATCTTCAGGCATGTTTGGGCCAACCCTGGGCTTCCTGCTTGGATCTTTCTGTGCCAGCCTCTGGGTTGATACCGGTGTTGTGGATATCGGTAAGAGAGCATGGGGTGGTGTATCAACTATCAGTCAAGAAGTCAGCAAGGGCCTGTGTGCTAAGAAGCACCTTCCCAGCTTATTACTTTAAAAAGGGGGGCTGTCTAGAGGGTTTTTCCTACTCAAAATCTAGACATTATCTGTAGCACTGTAGTGTGAATGGCCCTTGATGGCAAGACCCCCACCTCTGCTGCAGAAATATGCCGTACCTCCTTTTATGCTTGTACACGCACTCGTTACACTCTTGATAAGCAGCTGAGAACAAATTAATGGCCATCCCTGCATTGAGGGAAGCCTGAATGACCTTTGCTCGTGGACAGTTTCAACACTTGGCCAAAAAGATGTTCTTTTAAAAAGCATTCAGCAGAGATTCATATGAAAAACCCTTTCATTGTTAAAATTTCTTTCAGTTCTGTAATCCCAGAGAATATTTGAGGAACTTCAAGGAATTGCTGATTTTGGGGAGGGAAAAATGGGGGTGCAGTGGGAAACTGAGAAAGAGATGTTGTTTTTTGGGGGTGAAGGGTCCTCTAGCTGTTATTCGTTTCTGCAGAAACTGTTGGAAGATGTGGCAAGGAAATGCAACCATGGGTCCAAATGTATATTTTTTGACTGCATGGGACTGATTTGATACAAGCTGCATTTCAATTCTTCATGTGAAACATAAAATCACCTCTATCCTGGTCTTTAAAATATATATATAAGGATACCTATAGGATCATTAGTTAAATGAAAAATGGTTTAATTGCTCTGTGTGATATTTAATCTATTTTCCCGTCTTTCTGTATTTTATAGATACCATCAGTATAAATCCTAAGGATACCCGTTGGGTTGGTGCCTGGTGGCTTGGATTGCTCATCTGTGGAGCAGTCAACTTCATCGCTTCATTGCCTTTCTGGTTTCTGCCTCCCTCCTTAACAAAAGAAGGAGAGAATGAAAAACTCAAGATTAGTAATTTGTCTGTTCAAGGAGATGACTGTAAAGCAGACTACCCAATTCAGCCACAGATAAAGTTCTCAGAGGCAGTAAAAGGTGAAATAGTATTTCCCAAATGTTTACATATGAATTCTCTCTCATAGGTTCATTCTGAGCTGAGCATGGATTTGCACAACCCTCAGCAAAGTGCACAGTTCTGCAGTGCCAACGGTGGACAAAAATGTTGTAATATTCTAGTATCATAATTACAAATTAAGGGTGTGTTTCAGTTCTCTCTGTTAGCTGGAAAAAGCTCATGCTGAGCATCAGAGATTCTCAGTTTAGCATAGCAGTTGTCATATGATGTGTTGTAACTATAATTTTATGATCATGAAGGCTAAGTTACTATTACAGCGAGGCCAAGACTTGGGAGGGAAAGATGAAGCTGAGTGCTACAAGACCTGTTGCAGGGGGTCTCAGTGAATTCATGGCTCCTTATTACATCAGTAGTAATTACTACCCAGAGCTCTCATATTTTAGATAAGTGTGCTAAGAGCCAGACCACGGACTAAATGCAGGTTTTGTCTTCACTTTGATTTTATGGACTTAAATATTCTAACCAAGGGTCTCAGGAAAGGTTTCAGCCTTTTGTTGGCTCAGGTGTTCCCTTTCTCTGAATATCACCCTCATGCAGGACTCGTGGGATTTTTGAAGGCTCCTGCTTTAGGCACAAAGCTTTTCACCTGGTACATAACAGTCTTAATAGTCTCCTAGGGACCCTCTCCTGTACAGCGTTTGAGGATCAGGGTTGCAAGCCTTAGTGCCTTTGTTGAACAGTTCTGTATTGCATGCAAGAAAATAGTAAAAGGATTTCTGATTCCAAATCCAGCATCTACCATGCCATTCAGCCTTCTTCCTTCTCTAAATCATGTGCTGGCAATAAGTACAATCTCTCTAGGACCAGCATATATTTTGATAGGCAAAGAACTGTAGTCTGCAGTAAAATAGTAGTTAAATCAAAGATAGTTTTATTATCTAAAGGATATCAAAACAACTCTTCTCTATGTTTAGCAGGGTGTACAGCATATGCCTCTCCATTGCAGATTTCCTCCCAGCTCTGAAGAAGATGTTTGGAAATCCAGTTTTCCTGGTGTACATCTTCCTTACTATTCTGCAGTATAATTCTCTTGTTGGGATGATAACCTTCGAGACAAAGTTTATGGAGCAGCAATTTAATGTATCAGTGGCAAAGGCTATCTTTCTAATTGGTAGGTACTTGTTCTCCTTTTAAATTTCAGTATCAAAAAGGAAACTTTTCTTTGATATTTTGCCTTCCTTTTTAGGAAGACTTTCTGTGAACTTTTTTTGGATAAAAAAGAGTAGGTAGTTATTTATTAATTTTCATAATGTATTTTGAAAATGCATGTTAATTCTAGTGTACGTTTTCCTGGTTCTCTTAATTTAATGAGCTAAAGGATTATTAGATCTGGGTGGATTATTTTTATTTTGTCTGAAGATTTTTTCAAAGAGTGAGATCTGGATTATGAGTGTTCCTGACTTTATGAACAAAACCCACACAAACTCTGTCTAAGTAACAACTAAAAGAAAGAAACTTTCAATTTAGAATATTTCTAGTGATATATGTCATTTTCCTTTGCAGAAAAACATCTCAGTATAAAAGTTTTCCAGTTTTGATTACAAATGCAAATTTCATAAGCAATAAGAAACAAAACCATAAAATTTTGAGTAATTTCATTCAGCTCAAAGCTCTTGCCAGTTCCCTCAAAAGTTGTTGCCATTGCTTTGTAATACTTTACAAAAAGAATGCTGAAATTATATTAATCTTACAGTGATTAATATGGTCTCATAACCTGGCAGAGCTGATATTCCATGACTTTAATCTGAAGGCAGCTTTCTTTGCTGTGGGTCAAGTACTAAGGTGGGAAAAAATTCCTTTTTCCTGTTTTGTTTTGGATCCAGGGAACATTTTGCAAAAGCAACGTGACCAAAAAACCCACAAAATCAAAAAAAACCCACACAGAGAATGGTAAACCCCTCACAATAAAACCTCATAAAGTCTCTCTATTTAGCATGTAAGTATTAGGGCTGGAGTTGGTGAAATGCTGAATGGATTAAATCTGAGTGCAAATCTTTCTATGATTCACTTACCAATGCAAGACGCTGTTTCCTTTCATGATCTGTTTTAGAGATTATTGGGGTTTTTAACTAGCAGAAAGTTTAATGTTTTAGTTAAGTGAAGAAGTACCCATAAACTGAGACATCTGTGTCATTTACTCCAGTTTCTAACAGGCAGATGTATATTATTATTATATTATTACATCCGTATGCATGCAAACAATAGTAAAATAAAAAGGTAGGGAATATTGAAGAGCTAAGCTTTTTGAAGTCATAGCATGGCTTGAAAGAAAATGAGGAAGGAAGTAAAATTACTTAAGGGTAATAAAAAACCTTTTAGAACCTCAGGGGATCAATCTGGAAAATAGGTCAGTGTCTGATATTTTGGAAACTACTAGAACCAGACATTTATGCAAGAGTCAATGCAAGTGACAGCAGTGAACATTTTTGTAACCTTCTATTTGCAGGTGTGATACTTTTACCCATCACAATCCTGGGGATGTTTCTAGGAGGCTTTCTGATCAAGAAATTCAAACTTCACATAACCGAAATGACAACGTTTGCATGCATCACTTTTATAGTAGCGTATTTGTTAAACCTCTTGTACTTCACATGCAGTTGTGAGGTGCTCCAGGTGGCTGGCTTGACAGTGCCCTACTCAGGGTTTGTATCCCCTTGGATTTCTGTTCGTTGTATCATTTATCATGTTTGCAATTAGATTGTGAGTAGAGCAATACAGGTCCTTACACCTGTATTCCTCCACTCAGTCCAATCTGACTTTGTTGTTTCATCTGGAATAAAAACCTTCTACTCTAGGAAACACTTTCATTTTGATTTGGATGAATTATGAAATTTGGTTTCTTTGTTGATTTATTGTATAATATTTCTATATATTTTGCATAGAAAAATATATATGTCTGTTTAAAGGCAACAATTTTTCATTGCAATTGGTGTGTATTAAGTCATCTGCTGGTGTCAATCACTGTGGTTTCAGCTACAGTGGAACTGCTGTGATTATATAAATTTCTCCCTNCAAGAGAACTCTAGATTTAGAGGTAGACCTGTCAGGCTGAAAGGATACTTAGTTTGGGGGATGGGTAGAATACCCCAATTTTCTTTTTCAAATTTTAGTTAAACTGGACATTTCTAAATTCTTTACTGATACATATTGAGAATATACCTCTATATTCTGCTAATTCACTAACTAATCCAAAATTTATCACAGGCAATAAGAATGTTTATATTCTAGTTCAAAATTTTAATATAGAGATGTTCTACCATGTAGAGAATGGGAAATAAATGGTGTGTTGGAAATGGCTTCCCCATAGCCCCCAATGGCTTTGCCTCTAGAATGGACAATCTTCTAGATCAGTAGTTATCAACCTGCCTTGGTTTCTGGAGCTGCTGACCTCCCGGGGTCTGTTTTCTCAGCTGTGAGGTAGAAAGTGGTCACATCAGGAGCGTGCAGGGCCCAAACAGACATTATCAGGACTATGGTCATGCTTTCTTGAGGAGATTTTGCTGATCCCAGCAGAATGCCACAATTGCCTACTGTTTAAGTGTAGCTCAGTCTGGTCCAACAAATTTCAAGGGATTTTAAAGGATTAAACTGAATCCAGCATGGCTTGCTAGATTTTCATTTCAGGCAGAAACTCAGTCCTGTGCTTTTTGAAACTGAACCTATGTTCAGGGAAGTATCTAAGTTGTCCTGGCAAACCTGACACGTCAGCTTTGAGGTTAGTTGCATAAACGATGTCAGAGGTTTGTGTGGAGGGGGGGTAACTCCAGTTGAACGCAACATCTGGTACTGTAGAGTGAATTAAAATTAAGCAGAAACGTTGAGACAGCAAATAGTGAAAGAGCAATTTCAGCTTGTCCAGGAGAACTTAGACTGGAGAATGTAGCACATGCTAGGCTTGTTCTGGTTAAGGAAGTCACATACTGTTTTACCCATTGAACAATTTTTATTTTGAAGATGTACAACAGCCTAATGAGGGCTAACCCCTCCAGTTATTTTCCATTCTAAAAGATTTAGGAGAAATGTAGCCCCCTTGAGTTGTGTTGTAGATTCAGGGGTAGGGAAGAAGAAAAGGCAAATTTTGAGCAGGTGTTCTTTATATTGTGAGTGACTTCAGAGGGGTCATTTGTAGATGGTGGACTCCTCCCACTTTCTGAAAACTGAGAGCCCTGCTGCCATGCCCTCGGAGTTGCTGGCCACTTTTGAAATTCTCAATACTAGTTATCATCCGCTTAGTTTAGGTCTCTGGGGCCTGAGTTTGAGGTTTCTTACAGAAATGTTGGTAAAGGTGGAAGCTATGGAAGTTGATGATAATATACAAGAAGAAATATGCTCTGATAAGAAATGGGGGTCAAATCTGTCCCAGGTGCACAGCTGCTTCTGAACATCATCAGAGTCAAGAGAGAGGCAGCACTTCTTACTGAGTCTCACACAACTTTCATTTTCACTAGCCAGCTCTGACCCAGGGAAAAAAAAAAAAAAAAAAGAGAAGGTCATCTTGCTGGTGTAGTTTGTATGTAGTTTTATGTCACCACTTCAGGCATCCAGATATGGTATGATATTTACTGCTAAGGAAGAGCATGGCCACTCTACAGGGAATAAAACATTTTAGGTTTGATTTTCTTTTTCTTGGGTTAAGCTTTCAAATGACAAATTAATACCAAATTTTTCCTTCCAGACAAGAATTTCTTCTAGTTTTTGTTTGTGAGTTCCCTACCTTTTTGTGAGTTTGTGAGTTCCCTACCTTTTGTTTGTGAGTTCCCTACCTTTTCAGCAACAAAAGGTTAAAAAATGCTAATGCCTGATGAAAAATATGAAGACGGTTCTGGATTAGCTGAAATTAGCTTAGTTTCCATATGACAATTTAACAGCTTATTGGATGGTAGCAGATACATGTCTACGTTGATTGCTTCATTTTCTCCATATTTTTGCTTTTTTGTTTGACTATGTAATTTGACTAAATAATTCTTTTATTGCTTTCTGTTTTCCTCCAGATTAAAGCATCTTTCCTCCCCCAAAACCAATTTCATGGCCAGTTGCAATGCTGACTGTGGCTGCAAACCAGATCAGTGGGACCCTGTATGTGGGGATAATGGGATCACTTACATGACAGCCTGCTTTGCAGGATGTAAATCATCAGCCGGGACAGGAAAAAAAATGGTAAATATATAGGTGGGGAGATAATTATGGATATAGCTAGATTTCTTAATCTATTAATTACTTGGCTTTATGCTTAAGAAATCCTCTAAACACAAATATCCATTTTGTTTAACCTTATAGTGAAAAATGAGTAAGTGCAAGGTTGCAAGTAGGGTTTTAAAATGATTGCAATGAGCTAAGCAAGCTATTTGAGAAAGACAAGAAAACCTCAGAATGTTGACTTCCATTTCTTGAATGTTTTTATTTTGATTTTATTTTATAATTTATTTTCTTCTCATCTAGATGACCATAAATTTCCTTGTAAGTTTCCAGGTAGATCTCTCACTGCGTAGGTACAACACGGCTAAGAGGGGTTAGCTTAGAAAACCTCTACCAGTCTGGTGTACAAAGTCCCATGGTGCCTATTCATGTACAGAACACCTGTATAAAATCATTAGTGCTGGTTTTACAAACTCTTAAGTATCATGATGGAATTGCCTGCTTTCCTGAGCTGACATAGCTCAGGAAATCAAGTCATGACTCTACATTGTACAGCCAAGAAATCCCATATATAGAGATTTTTATGTTATTTATTATGTTATTTTATGTTATTTATTATTTTATTTATAATTATTAGGTTTTGTTCAGTGTATTGTAAGTAATGCCATTTCCAGGAATTCAAACAATCCTGCCTCCAGAAGACCATTAAAAACAGTAGGTTTGCAGATTTGTGTGCAAATGGTCATGCCTTCTGGCAGAAACAGAATTGTCTTCATGTAACAATAGTAAGAAAAGCCAGTGAACTTTTGCAGATTTATACCCATACCTTCCAGTAATACTGCCACGCTTCACTTCAGGGAAATTGGCTTTCAAACCCACATCTTCTTGTTAACTTCAAAGGCTATGAAACAGTGCACTCTCAATCCAGCACCAAATTGCTGTTTTAGATACAAATGATAGAAATGCATGATTGCCTTGTTGAGTCCACTTCTTTTTTATATGGTTACTCATCTACTATATAGGATTCCTGAGGAGAATGGCTGGATAATAGTTCACATTTGAATTCTATAGCTTTAGCCCATTTTACGAATACACAGAGCACTTTCTGTTCTAGCAATGGCACAGCTGAAATGAGAGGCACAATTGCTTTATGTCTCTGCAACAGCTCAGAGTGGCTGGAGCCTGCCAATGAACTTGGCCATCAGCTTGCAAGGATGATTAGGGAGATTCTTTCACCATAAACAACAGCCTGCCTGTTATGGCGAGTGAAAATGTCTAGCTCCTAAAGTAGTTCTGTGCCACTGAATTTTGATTAAAAAAGTCTTCTTCTGATCTTTTCCTTTCAGATGTTTCACAATTGCAGCTGTGTGGAAGGACAAGCGCATGGACTTGGCAATTCCTCTGCAGTTCTGGGACAATGCCAAAGAGAAAGCTGTACCAAAGCCTTTCCCTATTTTTTAGCATTACAGACTGCATGTGCATTTGTTTTTGCCATAGGAGGCACTCCTACATACATGATTATGTTTAGGTGAAATACTTTACTTTTCCTTGACCTAGGAAAAGAGAAACAGAATATGATATCTACTGTTTCATTTCTGTTGTGAGGAACAGCATGCTGATGAAAGTGGAGCCCTGAGTACTGTACTCTGTACAGTACCTGTACTCTGAAATCCAGCTCTGTTCAGAGGCACAGCAAAATGCCTGCCCAACAAATTAATTCCAACGTAAGGCTGATTAGATACTTTGGTGATGAAATGGGTGAGCCTTAAGCTGATCCTGAACATTCATTGCTGATGGCAGGGATGTTTTTTAACAGAGCAATGAACTGCAATAAGATGCAGTGCTAAGCCATATCCAAGGTGACCACGCTGCTCACATTACTCAGGAGAAAAACATTCACCTTTGTTAAACCTTGTTGCCTCAGAATGTTTGCTGTGTTGTGAGAAGTCTGATAGTCCATTCTTGTAGTCCCATTTTTTTGTCAGTTTTTTATGCAGAACTATGCAGTATTTTTAAACTCTTATTCCTTCAGTTGAAAGCAGCACTACTATTTTGTACTCAGAAGAAAAGATATGTGCCTTTTGTATGCAAGTTTCTTTCCAGTCATGCTCCAGGGTGATTTAAAATCCTTGGTAGTTAATGTGCGTAACGCGATAACTCTGTTCACTAAACTGCTGATTCTTCTGCAATATTTCTATTCTTACTGCATGGCTGGATTATGGACAAAGCTAACTGCTGGGCAGAGCTTTCAGAGAAGCCTTTCATGTCAATGCTGAAAAGATGACATACTGATGTACAAACTCCAGTTCAGGAAACAGGCTGGCCATAGCAAGCCTTGCCCCTGCCCCTGCGCCAGCTCAGTACTCCCTTCTGCTTTTTTGTGAAGTCTTCCAGTTCATTTGATAGCTACAGGTTGTTTCACCACTGATAAGAATGAGTAATACTTTTGTAGCCAAACAACTCACACTTTTTGTCTCTTTCTTTAGAAAAGATGTAGAGACAGAGGTGGGTTTTACCTGCATGTAGCTAGCAAGGACAGCACACCCTCTCTGTTCACTACTGCACACTACAGCTGCTTCTAAAACAATTTCTTATGGACATGAGGTGCCTGCTTTTAGTTGCTTCACTTTAATTTTTCCTCATGTGCTCTCCCAAAACACTTTAAAATCTCTCCTCCTTGGGTTCAAGATTCTCCTCTTGGTCCTGTAGATTCTCCCATTTATTTCATTTGCTGATGTCAATGGAAAGAGGTGAATGTTTTCAATCAGGGTTTGAGTGAGCTATGCTAGGTGAGCCACAATACTCTTGCAATGGGCCACATGCAGATGGTTCACAGCATGGCTATAGCTACACTAATTTATTGTTCTGCAAAACAATGTACTATTTTTGTTTCCTTTTTAGATCTGTTTCACCAGACCTGAAATCCTTTGCTGTTGGGATTGAAACTTTAGTTGGCAGAGTACTAGGTAAAGCTTCATTCTTTTTTGTGGAATTCAAGTAGGAAGCCAGAGACAGAACAAAGCTTGAAGATGCAATGTCCTTACTTTAGATGAGAACAAAAGAAATTTTACAGAATGTTTCTTTATAAGCATTTCAAAATATTTGGAGGAGGTTGCTACTTTCTTCCTGGTATGTAATAATGTATTATAAATATAATGAGTTTTTACTATGTGGCAAAGGAAGGAAATCATTCTACCTTTGGCTTTGGTTGGTTTTGTTTTTGTTTTTTTTTTTTTTTTTAATTTGTTGACACAGCTACCTTATCTTGATCAGGCTAGATATCTCTAACACCTGTGCTCTCTTTTGCTGACACTTTTTCACTTAGAGCTGTTGTGTACTCTACCTATTATTTTCTTTCTTGTGTTTATTTGTAATAAATAATCATTCCAGTCTTCTGGCATGTAGTCTGCCCTGCCTCTAACAAACCTTGCCTTTATCCTCACTTTCTTGATGATTTTTGAGATCTTACCCGTGCAGTTAAGTCCAAGTACTCATTTGGATCTCTCTTCTAATCTCTGTATTTTTGCTGAATGCTCTTCATGAGTCAATCCTCTGCATTTATGATTTTCCTTCACAAAACTGCACATTATCCCTGAGACAGGCTACTGGTTATATTAAGTGTTATGACTGTCTAAAAAGAATTCTTACAGTACTACATAAGTAATGCATTTATTACCTGGTTGTTTTTGAGCAAGCGCTTAATTTCAGCCCTTTGCACTCAGCTAGCCATTTTTAGGCAAGCTCTTGTGTAATCCCTGAACAGATACGTTATCATACAAAAATATTAATATATCATAGCATGTAATTTCCCACTGGGGATAGACAAAGATATGTTGGTTATATTATTTCTTTAAACAACAGAAGTTATAATGCTAATACAAACACATTAATGTAGAAAGTATTACTAACATTTCCCTCGCTGAATATATTGATGTTATATTCTTCCATTCTTTCAATTCCCATAAGGTACTTGCTTAAATATTTTCACAAATCTTGGAATCTAAAAACTGGAGCTGGATGTTTAGTCCAATGTTATGCAACCATAATTCAGAAACCCTGAGATTAATTTCATCATTTCTTTACCAAGATATTAAATTCAGAGGTCTTCATGCCTGACATCATCTAATAAGATTTTTCTTTGCAGGAGGACTTCCAGCTCCTATTTACTTTGGAGCCTTGATAGATGAGACATGCTTGAAATGGGGGACAAAAAATTGTGGGGGGACTGGATCTTGCCGGATATATGACACGAATGCATTTAGGTAAGCTGAAATCTTTGGTAAAGGGCTGGGAATTTGGCTTCTGAGGCAGATCAAGGTGAACTTTGCACATGAGGATTGTCAATAGACTGATTAGAATACTAAAAGCACAAGAACTCCTAATTTTGACTAGACCTTAGAACATCAAGCAAGCCAAAGACTTTTGATCCAATCTGACACATGACATTGCCAAAATCTGTGACGTTTGGCCTTTGCAACAGGCTGAACAGCCCTGGAGTAAGTACAGTACTGAAGACACCCTCCGCCAGTTCTCATTTCTTGGCTTCGTAATGTACAAGACAGCTCAAAGAAATCCAGGAGGAGAGGGGACTCAAATGACTGCTGGTGTATGGAGAGCTGTGGCCAGGAGCACTGTGCTGCCAGTAAAGGGCTTGGTGGGGAGGCTGGGATGACAGGCAAAGAAAGGCACGGCTTGTGCAGCTCCTCCTGTCCCAGCCTTGAAATATCATCTGCTGAACTGGAGACACTCTTCAGACAGGAATCATTTCTGCTAGGAGGATAGGATGTGATTAGAACCCTCCTGGGGCTAAAAACAATGAGACCATTTCCTTTCTGTTTGCTGTTTCTCAAAATGTGTAACAATACCTGGCTGAGAATAGATTTCAAAGTGTATTTGATCTTACTTGGTTCTGCTCAGAAGTGGCTAGCTTTATTAATATAAATGTATTTTGTCACTTTTTTTTTCCTAGAAATGTCTATCTTGGCCTCATTGCAGGATTACGAGCAGGATGCTCTCTCTTATACATAGTGCTCTGTGTTTTAATAATGAAACGCTTCAAACCAGATGGCAAGGAGATAACAAGTATTAAAAATACAGAAAGGTCAACAAGGAGAGAAACAGATACTGCCAATGAAAAAGAAATTCTTCCTGGTGCAAGAACCTCAGAGGAGAGTGAGGAAACCTCTATGTAAAAAAAAGAGGAACAGGACATTTTCCTAACTCTGTCTACACTTCAGTTTTTCTAAGCACAACAAGGGTCTAATTACCTACTTCAACAACTAGTTTACATTTTGGGGGTTCAAAAATATCTTTGAAACTTTGACTCTTAATTTGATTTACCCTATCCTCTTTCTCAACTTGTTTGAAACCATAGAGGGAAAAGATTTTCAAAATTTGTAGGAACTCCCCCACCCTCTTGTTCTCAGTCCCTTTCTAGACCGACAGCAAGACTAACCAAATTTTTCCAGTGTAATATATTTGAATATGATTGAAAATTAAAAAAAAAAAAAGAGGAAATCCACCTTAAACTCCTTTTCTATTTTTTCACTGACTTTATTTCAAGTCCTCTTGCTCTGTATTTAGTTTAACAGTTAGTTACAGCTGCTCAGTCACCCTTGATGACCTCTGCTGCATGGTTCATGACCAGAGCTCTTTTGTTCAGATTGGGTCCCATGGCCCACAAAGTGAAAGCCCCAGGGCAGTCAGCAAGCACTTGCTAAACAAGAGATGCACAAGGACCATAGCGTTTTACTTGAAGACAGGGAAAAATCACAATGGATTGCAAACAAAAAGGAAGTGGTGTATTCATTTTACAGCACATCTTAGTATTGGTTTTTGAGTAAAAATACTCTGAACTGATGCAAATAAAGTGATGAGTGTTTCAGTTTCCTTTATCCATATTTTTGTGGAGGGTCGTTTTGATCCTAATGATCACTGTGTTTATACTCTGTGGATTAAGAATGCCTTCCTTGTTTAAGGAACCTCCTTAAGCCTTGAAATACAGTCCTGAAAAATTACAGGTGTACAGCTTTCCACATACAGCCTCATGCAAAAAGCAACTTTAACAAAGGCTGTTTCCAACAGTCATTACTGGAAAAGCAGATCTCTAAAAGTACTTTAAATGTGATGTTTCTTTGGCAGCCGTCATGGTGTACCTTCACAACGGGAGCAAATATGTCTAGTAAGATCACTGCAGGTAAGATCACCGCATCATCACAGCCATTTAACTTTTTTTCTGAAGGGTATTTCTGCGCTCTGTGCTCCTGTCCACAAGCCTAAAACTAGGAAAAAAGCTTTCTTTCCTAATCTTAATCTGCCTCTGGATGTGGAAGAGAGTACTGCACTAATATAAAGCAGATCTACCAGCTTTTATCTGAGAAAGAAGCAAAGCAGAGCAGCAAAGAAGACTTAAGTGGTCTTCTGGAATCTGCCCTAAGTGCAAGAACAGGAACAGGAAGAGTTGGTGTGATACTCACTGCAAACAAGTTCTTCATATCCTGACATTGGGGAAGGAGTTGTTTGCATTTTATTGCTTAATGATCAGCACATTAGATGATGCTTTTTACAATCATAGCTCTGGCTACGAACTCTTAGCACATATGGGTAAGCATATGAGCAGGAATGAAAGATTCTCCAGTACAGATGATGGTCTAGAAACAATTAAAGAAAAATCCAACTTCCAGAAATGCGAGGAATTTTAAGCATGGGAAATCATGGTGTGTCTGTCTTCTGCAAATAGTGTTTTGGCATAAAATAAATATATTGGCAGTTCTAGAAACTCTCCTGACCTGCGACAAACATATAGACCCAGTCAGGTGAATTGTGCTAACATCATTTCCCTTTTACATCTGTTGCTTGGCTTCTTATTTCTGTACAGTGTTGTTTTTAATATTACGGGTTTTTTTGATGACTGCACCTGTGGCTTGATTTTTCCAGGAGGTAGTGTTTTACCCAAGGTACGTTGATAATTGATGTCACACTACCAATGAGATTGTGCTCAGATCTGATGATTAGTGTCCAGATATTCACACCAGCTGTAAACCTGGTAAAGCAAGCTTTTTCAAACAAATAAGACCTAACATCATTCTTCATAACAATCCTGAATCAATAATAGCACAAGTGCTGCTACAGGTGTTATGAAATGAGGTTCAATATACTTTCAAGTCCAAGGCTGTACCATTTGCCTACTTTTGATTCACTTGTGATTTTCTCCATTGTTACTTATGTATCTTACTTTCTAAATTAGTTCTTTTTTCTTTTTTTTTTAAATTCTGAGATGATCACTTAGAGTCCAAGTCAGTCAAGAAAAAAAAAAGCCTGCTACCCCAGTTTTGAGTTCTTTCATAAGATCCCTTCTGCTAATATTGAAGTGGGGTGTAAGAGCAGGGCTAGATGCTTTTTACATAAGGAAAATTACTTGTTTGTGTGAGGCCATGGATGTGGAGAGTGGTCATCAGAAACACAAATGCATGCTGTATGTGTTCTAAGGTGTTTGTCCATCTCTTCTGCATGGACATACATGGACATTATTGTCCTGTATTATGGGCAGGGTGGCCTCCTGAGCCCAAGCCATGCCTAACACACAAGCAGTGCCATACAGGATATGTCAAAAATTAGCTTGTCTGAAATGACAGTATTGCATCCTCAGGTTAAGAAAGTCAGGACACAGTTTCTTCCTCAGGCAGTAAGGACTCCTTTAAGCATCAAATAAAACCTGGCTGTGCCATCCATGGCACAACCAAGTGCAGAAAACTGTAGTTACCATCTGGGTTTGCACAGCCTGTGTGTCACATTCACATGTGCAGTCAATTTTGTCTCCTCTGAGACCAACTAAGCTGTCAGTGCACTTAATGGTCCTACTTAATTACTGAGACTTGTTCCTCCTCCATGGCATGAGCTGCTTGACGCTGTCGTATAGGTGAAAGAAGGATCCACCTAGAAAGACTGGAAAGCCCAAGTGGTTGAAGCCATGTGCTTGGAGAGTGCCGCCTGGCCCACCCCTGGACACAGAATACTTTTTGGTTATCTCTGGTACAAAGACTAGTAGTTGTGATTGAGACTGGAAGTTTAGGAATTCTAGACTAGGAAGTCTAGTCTAGTGGGAATAAAGCACAGAGGTATTTTTCCCCTTGGGTGTCCTAAAAGCACTGTAAAGAGATTACCACACTTAGTGAAAAATAATTAAATAAAAATAATAAATCCTGAGTGATCAAGACTATCAGGAAGCAAAAGACCAGCAAGATTTTGTTAGATCGGTGGAATAAACTTACAAGAGAAGCTATACAAAAATTGTTACAACATAATACTGGTGGTGACAATGCTTCTATAAAATGTGAGATATATGGTCAGAATAAGACTTAGGTGTCGCAGGGGGAAAAAAATACCTGAGAAGTACTTCTAAAATTATTACAATGGAGCTGCAGAGCCAGAGATAGTCTGAGTCAGTGACTGTCATACCTAAATAATTCATCTTCTCCTTTGTGTTACACTATAAAGCATATATATAAATGTAACATTTTCTTCTCCACTAAAACCACAACATAAGAAATGATCAGAAGGGTTCCATGTTTGTCAGTCAGACATATTCCTGTAAAAAGGAATGAGTGTTCTTCCTCTTATCTGCAATAATAATAAACTACATAGTCTCGTGTGAGTGTATATAGGAAAACTGATACTATATATATGAGTTTGTATCTCTAAAATTAGTATAGTTCTAGATCTCAAACTTGGACCTCTTGTACATTTACTGAGTTCTGCCACTCCCATAGCTCAGATTGCATTTTCACAGAACATGTATTAATGCAGTTTCAGATGAGGACAGAAGGCCATGGCCATTGAGCTTCCCTACAGATAGTCATTGTACAGGGAAAGAGCTGTGGCTTTTCCCTTGCAACTAATGCGGCTACCATATTAATTCAAGATGTGTCTCCTTGATAACAAAAGTGGTTTGCTAGTTTGGTTCTTTTACATGACGATCGGGGAGCCTGATGCCACCCTGTGAGATAGCCCTACATGGGCTGCTGAGTTGCTGTGCCTGTAGACGCTGGCCCTCTTCCTTGCATCCTCTAAGCGGCTCCTGGCAGGATAACAGATTCTCTGGCACAATTGTGAAGTCATTGCTAGTCTCTGCTACAGTTTCCTTCCCCAGAAAACCAGCTGCTTCATTTCACCTTAAACCAGAGCAAGGGCAAATATATGTTAGCACTATATATAATAACAGAACTTATGCTTGAGTCCTGGCTTAAGCTGAAAAAGTGTCCTATAGATGCTTGAAACTGTTGATCCGTGTGCTCAAAAGATGATAATGACTTTAGAGGTGAAAGTTCATTTTTGGTGTGCCTTATTTTATATAATTCAGGTAACAATTTTTTGTTTAAAAGATTTAGTGTTCTACAAAACTGGGCATGATAAATAAAACATTTTTTAAAAAATTAAAAATCAGGACGTTTAAAAAACGCTTGAACTCCTGATTTTTAGGAATGTGCTAATTCAGAGCCAGCATAAAAACAGGTTTGGCCCCTCTGAAGATAATGAATGTTTACTGGGCCCTTACTGGCTTTACCCTGCAAACACATGGCCTCATTGCTTACTAAAATGGCAAGGTCATAAAGATAAGAAAGAGCAACATACACAAAAATAAGTACATTTATACTGTGGCCAATAGAATCACCACAGCTCAATGAAATTAACCTATTGAATCCAACTGTCACTCATTACCATTCTAAATAAGATATATTTGTGTGGCTTTACAAAGCCACAACAGTTTCTGGGAAAGTGTCTGGACTGAAAGCCAAAACCTGAGCTAAGATAACTTGACAACTATCATTCAAGGCTAAAAGAATTAAAACTAAAATTCCAGCGGCAGAGTTGTTATCTCCATGCAAAATTTACGCTTGGCTCAAGACATGAGTAGTTGACAGATAAAAATCATGTCTACAAACTGCTTATAAGCTACAATGTATTTTACACACATAGAAGGGTCATTTAGGAAGATGAAGAAAATCAATGACTGTTGACAAAAAACATAAAATCGTAGTATTTGGGGATATACCTTTTTAGAATAGTGAATATATCATAAAGCAATGCCTATGCTTTATGTTGTATTTTTCCCCATCACAGTGACCAAAACAATTCTAGTGGAATCAATTCAAGAAGGTGCCTTGGTATCATTACTGAATGATATGAGCTCCTATTGGAGCTCATATCCATTTGGGTGCCAGTAGAAGGCAATATGAAAGACAAAATTTTGACTTGACGGTTTGGCTTAGAAATTTGGTTTATAAGTCCTGTGGAAAATGGTAATGCTAGCCATCAAAGAACTAACTATAGAAGATATTACAGCAGTTTGAAAGGGATGACTGCAAGTAGGAGAAAAACTCACCACCACATTATTTTCTCCTGCTTCATCTTGAAATTGCACTATGAAGAAATTCACCCTTACAGCAAGTCAAACTTACTGTATTCCGCTGCATGCAGTGCGTATGCAGACGTTGCCCTTTTGGACAAAACAGGCTGGATTATTTTTAGATTCTCTTTGCTAATGTCAGAAGTTGTGCTAGGGAATTCCAAGTCTTTCCTTTTTATTCAGTTTTCAAAATAAAACTTAAAAACTGCTGTTGCAAACATGTTCTATATATGTGCTGTATGTGTTGCCTTTGTTGTATTATAACTGTTTTCGCCCATCACCTCTTGTAGCAGATAAAACAATTTAGGTAAGAGAGGGATTCACTACATTATCCTGAATGTGCATGTTTGCTTTTCCATTCTTCCCTCCCTCTATCCATGCAAAGTACAGGCTTCTAAAGCAGATTTATTCTGCAATTGTTCTTTGTTGAACCCTTCAGTCTCCCTGAAACTTTTAGAAGCAACAGGAATCTTTTTGTTCAGAGCACTCTTTGTTGTTGTTTTCCAGTGAACGTCTATAAATGCCAATGTTGGCATTTATTGCAAGTCAAAATTGCAAGCTAACACATTACGTTCTTTGTTGATTACTGTCATCAGTGTAGAGATAATGACAGCTCATCCAATGGCAGGTCTTCAAGATCTGCTAGTGTTGAATATCCTTAAGAACTAGTTTTTGAATTTCCTATATTGCAGAAGGCTTTGTCCAACAGAGCTGAAATAAGGGGAGTTAAGAGGCCTAGGTAGGAAAAATATTTCTTACTCTCCACAATTCTTCTTTTTAACCAACTCCATGAGTTTCTGAAGCCAATAAAAAACCAAACTTAAAATCCCAGGTACTATAATGAGGATAAAAAAAAAGACTAGTGGGCTGACAATACTGATGATTCAGAAATGAGTCAGCTATTGAATTCTTCCAAAAAATGTCTTTTCAAGAAGAAAATAGGTATAGTATGAATAATTGGAAACTTAGGCGATTTTGCAAGTAAATAACTGCAGTTATTTAATATGTGTGGAAGGACTTCCAGAAGGCATGCACAAAATTAGTGCTGTTACAAAGACACTGAAAGACAAGCAAAAGTAGACAGTTGCACTTTAAGAACAATTCAAGATTGGGCTTTTTTTTTCCTAATGGTCTTTCAACTCACTGAGTCTTGAGAAAATGTTTTTTAAAGTATTAACTAGAATGAAATCACTATTATGAAATTGTATGTACATAAGCGTGTTTTTATTTAAAGTTACAACAATTGTCAAGGTCTAAAAGAATCAAATATGGTGGTGAAAGCAAACCAACAAACACATGAAAGCAGCTTTGAATATATGAGCCATAGACTTTTGCTGAGAAAAATCTTAAGGTGCATGAAAACACAAGTGCTCTTCCTGCCTGACCCTGACCTTTTCCTACGACAATATAGAAAGAGCGAGACAAATATCTATAGAGTATGTGCAGTAGTCATATTATAGTTAGAGTGGCATCTGCTGGACGGCACATGGCATAGCAATAAAGCTACTGGCAAAATTTGACTATGTCTTGCTTGGAAAACAACACTACTAAAACATTCAGATTATTTCTTATGTTTCATGGTCACTTAACATAACAATTAGTTTTTCATAATTTCTACAAGTTGAAAACTATTTAAAACAACTATTTCCTTTATGACACCCCATTTAGAGGTTAAGTTGGCATAAAATTTTCAGCTGATAAAAGATAAAAGGCTTCTTGGAAAAATAATGCTTTTTCAATTTCTTAATTGAAAATTGTTGCAATGTCGGGATAATAGAGGCCTTTGTTTTATGATGAATTCTGATTGTGTTTGATTAAATCAGAACAGCGCTGTTAGCCAATATATTGCAGACTGTCTTTATCAGGAATGCCAAGGAAGGATTATCTGTTGACAAATTGTTTCAGGTAGTTTAAATTGCCGCTAACCAGGTTAAGCAACCTTCAGACATGTTAGTTTTTTCGTGTTTTTGGTCTTGCGATTAGATTTAATTCTGAACGGCTTTATTATTTACTTATCTATAACATAGTGAGAGTTAAAAGAAGCTGTCCTGATTTATGTGATACTGGTCTAAATGGATTCCTAAATACATGATTCATTCTCTGCACCAGAATAACCTGGCAAACATTCTTTGGTATTGCAATTAGGTTCTGTGTTTATAGGGGCATCTTCTCTTCCTCCGTTCTCTGTAGGCGTGTCTTTCTTATTTTGAAAGTGTTTCTTTACCAATATGTAAAAAATAATTGAAATCAAGTAGGAAGGCCCTCTTAACACTGCTGCTAATCCAAGGAAGACATACCTGGGGGATTGAGCATAGAAAATAGTGTCAGACTGACATTTTCTAATGTACTGAAAAAAACACAACAACAAAAAAAAAACACCTGTCAATATTCTAATGTTCTACTCAACCAAAATCACATGATAGCTTATCAGAAAACAGTAAAACTCAAAATAGACCTAGATCTGAGTCCAGTGTTAGTATCTGACTATAATTTTTGATCAGTGCTCTTACACATTGCAGTATGTAGTAGTATGTAGCCTTTTGTTCCCTTATTTGCATTACCTGTATGCATCGGAGTCATATAATCTGCAAGCACCTCGCTGGCCACACGTTGTGCTTCCCCATTTCAAGCATGTCTTGTCAATCAGTGCACCGAAGTAAACAGGTGCCGGGATCCCAGCTGCGTAGAAAAAAGAAAGAATGTCACAAGATATTACAGGAAAAGATATCTTTTTACCTGGCGGCTCTATATTTTCTGAGTGGCGAGTTACATGCTGCAACAAGGATACCCTTTTTGTCCCATGGGGATCATCACCCCCTGGTAAATGTGGTCAGATGGCTTGGCCTAGGCTCTTAGTCATGTGCATGTAGTCCTCAAGCAGAATTCTGGGAATCGCTCCATTTCATGATAAGCTCCTGCAAGGATACTTTTCCCTGTTATGAAAAACCTAAATTATCTGTAGTGGTGGATAGTCCATTCTGGTTGAGGTAAAGCAACAAAAAATCCTTAGTGTGACTGGGCCAGATAGCAGCTTATGCTTTACTGCAAAGGATTTCACACATGAGACAAAAGTCCTACCTTTGCTTAAGTAAGGCCAAGTATAAAAATCAAAGGAATCCAGGTTTCAGCGTACACAAGAGCCTGTTTCCCATTAGTTTTGTTCCTACAGGATCATTCTGCTTTTTTATATAGGAAATTATTTTGTATATATGGGTGTACAGAGATGGATATGCCCTAGGGCTCTTCCGTGAGTCTGAATGCAGTAATCAATTTATAATACTAATTTCAGATTTTATTTAGTGAAAGAAAATGGGGAAGGAACAGATTTTATCTCCGAGACACTGAGGAGAAATGCAAGCATTTAGACTCAGCAACAGTGGTTTTACCCCTTATTGCAATGGAAGGACAATACCGGCTTCTGGGAAAAAAATAAAGATCTTTAAGAACAGGCCAAGATCCGACAGCTCTGTCAAGGAGATGTCTGATTTACAAATGGTCATTGCACTAGTAAAAAAAGCCATCAGAGCAAACATCTCAGAATGCTTTCTCTTACCTAGCATTCTCATGATAAGGGTGTATAGACCAACGGCCAGAGATTTCAACTCTGGCTGAACACACCTGAAAGAAAGCGGGATAATTATTAGCTACTTTCTTATCTAGTGCTTAGATATGCCTAAGAAAGTGTCGTTATTTACCCTGAATTTAAGATTCTTAAGGAGAGAAAGCCAAACTATTGGAAGAGGAGCTGTGAGCTCCTTGGTAGTCCATCCAATCAGAGTCTGTCATAAACTTACTAAAATGAGCTCTCCAATAGCCTTAAATTCCTCATAAACGTTTTCCTCACTTGATGGGATATATCTTACTCGATGGCTAATTTCATATTGGCCTAAGACAAATAGGTTGCAAGTAGCTTCAGTAGTGCAGCATTTTTCTATTCTTGAATAACATTTCTCTGCACAGTGCCACATCATGAACTACACAAAGCCATCTGGCAATATGCCCTTCTGTTTTCTAGGGAAGCACACTCCAGCCATCAGAAATGGGCAATGATCCTGAATCCGTATATCCATTATATATCTTCTGCCACCACCTTATAAATATTAATGTGGTCAACATTCAAAAGAATTTTTCATAGAGTTGAGGAATGTAGGACTGTTTGCATTAATTTTTCCAAGGTCCTTTGAGATGACATAGTGCTTTTAGGAGTAACATTGCATTTACCTTTAGGCTGTTTTTCTTCTAAGTGAGATTTCTCTTTAGCTTAATGAAAAGTATGTGCTGATTTGTATATGTTGTTCCACATTGTGTTCTCACATGCTTGCACTAGTGTACCTCGACAGACACTAGCATGAGGTTGAGCATTCATAGATCCTGAATTTCCAGATATCTCACAAGCACAACGTTTTAGGGCACATTAAGAAATTGTGAAATAGAATAGCATTTTCAAAATCCGTAGAGCCATAGAGCAAATATCCAAGTAGAGAAGGAAAATATATTTGCTACATATTTTTTACTCACCTAAACATAATCATGTATGCTGGAGTACCACCCAATGCATAACAAAACCCACTTATGACTTGTATTACTGTATAATAAATAAACTTCTTTGAACAATCTTCACTTTTTGGACATTGCCCCAAAATGGCAGAGCTATTTCCTGTATATGAAATACTGGCTGCAAGACAGCTGCAATTATGGTAGACCTGGAAGACAAAGGGCAGATTTGTTGGCCATTGTTTATGCAAAGGGGAACCTTGCCTTTAGACACAGCTAGGTGTCACAAACTAGATAATGTCCCTCTCTGCTAGTGTTGATCCAGCGGAGGTATGTGTTAAGAAACAACTCATGCAGAGCCCTGAAATAAGAAGTAGGACTTCATAGTTTAGGAGAAATTAGCTTTGAACTTTGTCTTTTAACCTTAGAGAGGAAGAACTGTGGTTCAGAAACATTAAGCTCTACACTGAAAGACTTGTGTGGAAGATAGTAATTCCACTGTGATTGTAGCTGTGGGCTCTCCTCTGCCTTACATCTGAAGATTTTAAGCACAGATTGTCTTTTTAAGAATATGGACATCAGAACTAGAGTATCTGTTTATTCCACCTTGAATAAAAACATCAGGTCAACTTTATAAGATGCAAGACATGAACAAACTCAGAAAACAGGTAATCTCTCCATCTTGTTCTTTGCCCCCACGTTTTTAACTTACAAAAGCTGAAACACAAGGACATAGGACTTTGAATTTACTCTGCAATAACTCAGAGAATTTCCTATGAGGGCTTTGTTGGTTATAGCTAGATATCATAAATACTTTACTAATTGGTATCCAGTAACTTTTATTTCAATGCATTATACTGCTACATTTTATATGATTAATGGAAAACTATGGCAGTAAAAACTCCTGGAAAGTAAATTAGGGTCTTACCATGGTCTTTCCATATCCTACTGAAGCCGTGCATCCAGCTAGGCATGCCGAAACATATGTGAGTCCGTTGTCTCCACACACAGGATCCCATATATTTGAGGTACATTTGCAGTCAGAGTTGCATTCAGAATATATGGCATTTTCATTGTATGAAATGGGTTTGCTTGGAAGTTAAGTTCACACAGGTGATAAGAGCGTAAGAACTTTTAATTCAAAGCTACGGTCACTGTAATCCCTTTTGCGGGACTGTTGCTGTTCTGAAACTTATGTCATTCACCCAGAACATACATTTTCACAGGTGAATCCCTATGGTATTGAGCTCTTTGCTTAACATTTAATTCCACTTGCAAAAAATATTAAAGTTATTAGTAGTTTATGATAATGCAAAGCAAATAAAAATACTGGTACTGATATTCTGTGGAAATGTAGACAGAAAAGGAAAAGAATAACCTTGGCCTATTATTATCTATTATAATATGTTATATAATATTATAATATAATATGTTATTTATGTCGTTATATATACCCTATTATAATATGGAGCGCTTGTAACAATACAGTCTTATCTACTATATAATTAGATGTTAGTAAAAAGTCAACCATTAGATAAATTAAATTTCTTTGTCTCCATAATTTAAAATACTCCTTTTTAAAATCCTAGTTTAATTCTTTTTTGATGATATGGAGAGTGCTGCATTCCCCTTTTACTTTTGGTATTGGGACCTGAAGTAAAGAGGCTTCCCTCGTCTTCTCTGTTCTGTGTTAATTATGGTAATGATCTTGCCATTTTTTTATTTAAGTAAGCCTGTTCCCTCGTCCACGATTTGCTTTCTTAATGAATATATAATAACATAAAGGAAAAGCAACAAGCAATTAGTCCTGTCGTTCTAAAAAATGCACGCATCGTTCGCATCCTGCCTTCCCACATCAACATTTTCAGCGGTTAACAATTATGGCATGACAAGTAGGTATATTTATCTTTCTATTTCTTTCAAATTATTGAGGTATTGGTAGGTCTTCAGGAGAATGCAGATATAGTCACACTAGCATTGCTAGTCTTAGCAAGCTGGATGTGAGGCAAACAGATTATATGTCCTGGGCCCAAAGGACAGCCAAAGCCACTGCATATCCTGCACTGCTATCTTTACTTACTGCAAGAGAAAAGTAGCAGGGTTTAATATTTAAACCGATGTTCAAGAGGAGAAAACATTTTCAGTAAGTGTAAAACCTTCATTTTGGTTTTCAGCAGGCTGAGAGACTAACACACTGCAGTCTTTCTGTTCCTGTTCAAGATATGTTAATGATGCTCTCTGTTACATAAACACCCTTTTACTGTATCTGATTACACGTTGGATGACTATTGCTTCTGCTGTATAGAAGCTGTACCATAAGACCAAAAAAAAACCCCCTACATAGTTAATGATGCAATTTCTCCAATATACTTTGAATTAATCTTTAACTGGTGGGCTTCTTTGGCAGGCTGATAGTTTGCTGAAAAAAAACTCTGGCAGATAGTATTATTTTTCTCCCAAGCCTTGCAAGAGCATCTTCATCTTTTACCCTTGATTTAATGGTCTATTTTTTGAACTACTAGTGCCATGGAGAAAAAGACTATTATATACTCACCCTTCATAAGATACCGTCATTCCTGCTACAACATGGTTATCACAGCCAACAAAAAAGTGCAAGAGAGCAATAACGTAGGCAATAAATGATATCATGAATGCGAACTTGGTTGCTCCAACGATGCTCAATTTATACTTTTTCATTATGAGCCCTCCTAGGAAAATCCCAAGACTTACAGGCGGTAAAGATGTTAACCCTGAAGAACATAATAGAAGAATGTCAAAAGAGAGTCGCACTTGATCTAAAAGCCAATCTTTATCCAGGGGTTTTATATTCAAAGTTTTTCATTCATCAGCGAAATTATAGGGTCAGCTTGATTTTGCTGTCAATTCTATTTTTTTAGGTGGTCTTGTACTTAGCCTAATCCCTGTGTTATAAATATTATCTCAGAAGTACCTTACCCTCAAAACTGCATGGCACTTATCAGATGTTTCAAAATTTAAATCAACATTCTTTCGAGTACCCTTGATATAATATAATATGTATTAGAAACACAACATAACATGAAATAAAACAGAATAGACTAGAATAAAATTTTTATTGTTCTATAAGCATAAAAATTTTAGCTTATATCCTTCTTTAATGCAATTCAAGAGAGATTGCTTTTTACATCGACTTGTTCTGCAAGAAATTCAGTCCCAGAAAGAGCATGGCCAGAACTTTCTGAGAGCAACTCACCTATAAGAAAGTTAGATTTAGACGTAGATTGTCCATACTGCTGTTCCATGTACTTTGGTTTGTATGTCAAGAAACCAATAAAGCTACTGAACTGTAACAGTGAGCAACACAAAAATGTGAAGTACATTCTATTACTCAACACCTTTTTCAGGGAGGTATAGAAATCTGAAAAAAAAAGATATATGACGTGGCTTTCAAAGATGAATATCATAACATTGAGTGATTTACAGAATACAAGGTAAAAGCCTACTCATTTGTGCAAGTGCAAGTTGTATATATCTTCATTTGCACACCAGTACACGAAAACAAAATTAGGTTCTTGAAAATCACTACTTTGTGACACACGACAAAAAGTCTTTAATCAGAGAGAATTACCGTTTAAATGTTTAGTGCTCTAGTGAGATCATCACATGATGACTGAAAACAGTTTTAAATTTTCTGGAATAGTACCACAGTTTCAAAGCTAAGATAATATTTTTTTTGTTGACATCCCCAGTGTCTTCCTTTCGTAGACTAATGATTGCCAAATCAAGGCTGATATTCCATTCACTTACCAAAAAAATTCAGTATCTCATTGAACCCTGTAATCATTGGCTAAATAATTTGATTGCATCTAGAGACAGAAATTTCAACTTATTTTCTTTAGATCCTGCCAAAAATTTTTTTTTTTTACTAAGTAACGTAATATTTATTAAAGTATTAGGTGAAGATGCATTGTAAGTAAGGCATATAAAACCTCTCAGCTGTTGACGAAGAGCTTTAACCTCTAATAATCTTTAGTGGACACAAATTTTCTTGGCTATAAATTATCTAGGTTTAGAGTAAATAACAGGGGAAAAATAATATTCTGCAGAACTATTACATTCCCAATGTACCCTGTGTTTACTTTTGCCGAATTTATACAAAAAGCACTTGCCTGTCAATATTGCTGAACACGTCCTTGTCTTGGATTCTTCAGGCGGAAATATCTTCTTTGTACTGTCCATATTTTTGAAGAGACCAAATGAAGATTTTTCATTAGTATCTTTCTCTGGCTTTTTCAGACTCTTTGGCAGGAAACAAAATGGAATAGCAGCTAGGAGACTGGTGACTCCAGCTATTAAAAAACCAAGCCACCATGCACCTACCCAGCGGGAATCTTGAGGTGTGATAGTTATGCGTCCTATAATTGAGGGAAACAGGTACATGTTACCTCAATGAAGAAGACGAAGCTTCCAATCTTTTCTCTGCTAGAATAGCTACATTTTACAATAGCTATGCTACTAATCATCTAATGAGAGACTCTTCTTGCGGTTAAGGCCTATTGACATGATATATTTATTAGTATATTGTGGCATCAAGCATACCTTTATTCAAAATAAAGAAAAGTAAAACACATGGTAGACGCCTCTAGCATGGGTTACTTTTAAGATAGATATTTCGCCTGAGAATATACTCTGCTATACTGGAGTGCTTTAGATAGTTCTAAGAATTCATGCAGTCTCTGTGTTATCAGTGCCATAAGCCACAACTTTAAACTTTGTACTGCAAGGAAGGAAGAACTAGCTGGTTGTGCTTTTATTATTGTTAAATGCTGGTACACTTGATGTTGGACCGAGACTTTTCATTACATGACAAGAATTGGGTCATTCTTCTTATATTCTTATTGTTCTGTTCATAAAACATATGCAACTAAATATTCTAGCAAAACGTATTAATTGCTTTTACTTTACGTCCACTGTGCTTACCTAAATCTACAAATCCAATATCCACGTAGAGTTTTGCACATAAAGATCCCAGGAGGAAACCAAACATTGGACCCAACATGGCTATTGTGTGCAAACATGCTGAAAATAAAAAGGAGAACAGTGCAATTTACCTGCTGAATAATTTCTTCTTCATAAGATTTACCACTTTATGAATTCCTCAGTTTATTTCATCTAAAGATTACCTACGTACACAGGAACATCCTCTTCTCTAGCAAAATCATCAAGATAAGAAATGCCCAATGGTGTTATTGGTGTCTCACCAATTCCACGCAACATATTTCCAAGTAAAATATATATCCACATATACGATGATGGTTCCTTTTGACAGCCTGCAGACAAGGAGATTACTTATTTGTAATTAACAGGTGAACGTGGAACAGTGAAAAACGACATAAAATACAGCATATGAAATCAATATGATTTAGACCTTAGAGTATAAACAAGATTATTCTTATTGAAGAGTAAAGAAATATCATCTTTTTATATTTTATTAACCTTTTAATTACCCTTTCTCCCACCTCCTTTTTATCAGGTTTCAAAAAATACAAATGAAAATCACCTTAGGAAAAGAAATACACAGGTATGAATCTGTAAAAGTAGCCAATGCAGTTTGGTATTTTCTTACGTATATATTCTGGCATAAAAAGTGTATCTTGAGATGTTTGAGATCTTTTATGGGGCACAGTTTGAGACTTTATATGTTACACACAAAGCAATAATTGAAATGATTGTGTGCTATCTAGTAAAGAAAAATCATTAAGGTCTGTATTTCCTTCCAGTTAAACTTCTGAAGTTTTACATCCTGGCACTCTGTCTCCTTCAACACCGTATCCAGCTCATGGATAATTGAATCCCTTCAGTGAGGCCTTCACAAACACTATGTGTTTCCTTCAGTACTGCAGGATGTTATTGTAGGTGGAAAGCAAGTGCAGAAGAAAAGGGAGTTCTAGGTGTAATTACTTTGCAGTCTATGCGTGTTTTTTCTCAAACTGAAATGCAAAAGGTGCCCTCAAATCTTGGTAATTTTCCTAGCGAGCTACATGCTGCAGTTAGAAATCTAAGAAAGCACATATCACAGAGCAATGATTTACTCTATTTGCAACTAAGAAGTCTTTTTCTCGTTCTTCTGTTTATATAGAGGTCCTTACCTGATCTGGTGGCATCCACCAATGTTTCGTTCCCGAGAACGGAACATGCATTTAGGCTTGATGTTAAGTTGGATGAAGAAGACATTTGTGATGCTGCCTCATACTTGTAACTGAAAACACACAATAATAATTTTAGAAGTGTTCGTGAAGGAAATACTAGCGTGGTTAGGGCAGGAATCACTTGAGTGCTCTCTCCTTAAAGAGAAAGGAATATTTCTCTAACTGTCAAGTGAAAGAACTAGTACAGCAGCTAAAAATAACATATTAGGAAATAACATATTTGGGAAAATTTTAACACTAAGGAGAAAAATAAACAAAACTTAGAAAACGGTCTAGGACATATAACATATTACGTTGAAAAAGTCAAAAGGAATTTTGAAAATAATGTCCAATACAGTATTTCCATAACTTCCTATGTACAGATCTCTGTGAGGAAGCTACAGAAGAACATCTTGGGTGCGACTCCTGCATTTCATCCTAGTAAAATATATTTCAGTTTGATATCCACCAGAATGCTCACATGGGAGGAACTGATTTGTCTAAAATATAATCTTTAACTGTAGTAAAGGCAGCACATCAATGCTGTTGAGCAGCAGAATATTTCAGGTTCTTGAACTGTTTGTCTGCTTTATCAGGATCCTTTTCCCAGATATGAGCCCTGCTCAGTTACAAAGTACAGTTAGCTAACTTAGAGCAATGTGGTAAAACGTACATAGTGATAATAAGAAATGTGCAGCCTTTTTTTTGTTAGGCAAACAAACTTTTCATTTTAATGTAGCATACCTAGAATTATTCTAAAGTATTTAAGAAAGCAACAGAAAAGTCTCTGAATTTTTCCTTCTACTCTATTAAAGCCATGCCTAGAAACATTTTCACATATAAGCAAAGCATAGTAAACTTCCGAGACTGAGAGGTGATAGATAAAAATTAAATTAGCTAGAAGTCCATTTGGAATAGGAAAATCCCTCATACTTTTTGTTCAAGCAATAGAGCCTTTCTCCAAGCAATTTCCAACCTCTGAATAAAGCTGAAAGGCTGATTTCTGTTAGATACAGCTATTTGCCATATGAGTGTAAAATATTTTTAATAAAATGACTACCTTTTTCTTAGTCAAGGGGAAGGATTTCTTCTTTAGAGTACATTTCTTGCTTGATTTTTTTCAATGAGTCTGAATATTTGATGTTACAGTTTATTCTAACATCCTATTTCAGTTCGTTACTTCCTCAGCATTTTGAGGTCCTTTTCAAAGCACTTCAATCTTATTTCTAAAATCATATAAGTTGATTGTGCAAATCTTAGGATTTTACTGCGGAGCTAAAAGAGTTGATTTTCCCAGTTATCCCTGCATAATCCTGATCTACGTATAAAGCAAACAAAGATGCTGCGTTCTTAGGTTGACATTGATTTTCTCAAGAAGACCTTCTTATAGTTGCTCAAGAGGAGTGCATAAGTCATGAAAGCAATGGTACCATCATAGAATAGGAGGACTAGATATTTTCAGAGTACAAAATGTTTTATTTAAACTTGAAGGTTTGGAAGTGTCTTAGGTGTGTGAACGTGAAAGAAAAATTAATGAGTTTACAAAATACATCCCTCTTTTCTATTTCTGCCTGAAAGCTAAACCATATTTTTATTCGGTGTTTCCGTTGAGCAGTAGAACTTATTTCCGAAGAGTCGTATGTTTGCTAGGGAAACATAATTCGTAGTAGATCCAGGTGAAGCTTTGTAGCTCTTTGGAAATGTAGGAAAATATACAGCTTTTCATTCAAAAACCATGCAGTAAAATAAAATTCTATCTGAGATTATTCAAAATGATCTTGACTGATACTTACTATCCCATGAAGAAATGGGGCATTGCTGATAAAAGACTTCCCAAAGACATAATAAAGCATCCAGCAGCAATTACTTTAGGCCTATGAAGCTTAGCCCCAAAGTAGCTTACAAACGCAATCACCAGCAAATTACCTGGAAGGTAACGAACACAATTAATGCATGATGCTTTGCCTTAATCTTCTCTGAAAAGTCTTTCTGTATTTTAGGGAATGTGAGTTACCTATCTCAAAACTCCCATCGATGAACCCAACAGTAGATGACGTCAGTTCAAACCTTCTTTCAATCTGAGTGATGGAACTTTTCATAATCGTACCAGACAAAGCTTTACTAAAGTAGCTGAATGATAAGGCAGCGAGAAATGCCTGCGGAAAGATTAATACAGAAATGGTATATCATAGCACCAGGAAAACTCGTCATAGACGAATAAAACAAGTTTAAAGCTGTGTGGGGCTGTCATCGTCATGGTATACGTCTCTTACTCAAGCTGGATTAACTACATTTTCTTTGAATTTTCATGTACGGTATGGAACAGCAGGGTGCCCTTTAAGCAACACTCGCTCCTCGCTGGTGTCACAGCCTGGAGAGGGCTTGTGCTTAGTGTTGCAATGTAGCTGTTTATTTTAGGATTCAACTTTGCAATGCAAATATTAATGACAAAAAACCTGCAGTTCCCTGTATTGCCAGAAGGGGATTTTTCCGAAGTGAACTGTGAAAAAACATTACAAAGAATTCACGGACTGCTTAATTTACTAGCATAATAAGGCTTAATTCTTTAAAAGGACCCTCTATTAGACAGCCAAAATGGTGGCAAATTTTATACGATGCAAAATGTAAGTTTTACATTGACAAAAAGCACAAAATAATTTAACTGAGACCATTCTAACCTAATATTAACTTTAGCCTCAATTATTTTGTTCTTGAACCACATATCAACTGTTTTAGTCTGGTTTACAACTCCTGGCTCAAATTAATAGCTAGCCATAAAAAAAAAAATAAATGCATTTCTCAGCCTTTATCATAAAGAAGTATGTGGAAGACGTGTTGAGATAATTGCTGTCTCTGGTATATTTTTAAATATGTGACATAGTGTTACTTTTGTGGCATTTTTACATTACATAAGAGTATACAATACGGGTCATAAAGAAAGCTAACGTAATTATATATTTGGTCTCACATATTTGGCATATTGTTAGTTTTGCAAATAAAGATATATGTCATTAAAAGTTAAACTAAGTTTGTTTAAATATTATCCAACTATTTCAACATAGTGCAAAAACCAAATAGACTTATTGGTAACAGGGTAAAATACAACCCATCATTGTGTAAATAAAGTAAAGCAAATATAGAGTTAGAATTTGCAATACTATTTAATTTATGGAAATAAGCGTGTCCTAGAGTACAAGCTTTAATAATTTCAGCTCAGCCACATGCAATATATTTACTAAGGTTTAACACACAATCAAAGTTCTCATTGAAAATTTACTTGTATTCTCCATCAATTCCTCTTGTTTTCTCTTGAAAGGTAATGCTTGTCGGACTCAGTGGGTTGCTTGACCTACCAAATTAGATGAACGTCCTTATATGCACTTTGAATCAGCTTATTTTTGGCCTACAAGCAACTGCAGTAATAGCACGTTCAGGACTAGAGGGTATCACAGCCAACCATTTGCATGATTTTTCAGGTTTTTCAACTGGATTTCTCTACATGTCTCTCCCGTGTCAAAAATGGGGAAATATAGGAGAGTGGCTTGAAAGCATATATGTTAAATTATGAGGCTGTTTGGCGCTGACAAAAGCTTAGCAATTTCCTGTAGCTACAGTGTGCGTCCTGTTCAAGAAAATATAGGCTTCGTAGGAACAAATGTCACAAATATGTCACAAAATATCTTGAATTGTTTTTCTAAATATTTGACAAGTAAAATTTTCAGTGAGATTGATATCACCATACCTTCAAGCCAGAGCAACAGGATGTGGTTTTTTTGATTGGTAGATTTCTCTGTCTTTCATCATCCAAAGGCTGGGCAGGATCTGCTTCTTGATCTGAATCATCTGTGTTTCTGGATTTGGTTATCATTATCATGGCTGATATCTATACTGGCCTGTCTGAATGTAGAAGAGAAAAATGAAAAAATAAAAAAAGGACATAACAGATCTGCGGAAAGACATTTCAGATTAAACAGTACTTGAAAATACTTAGATACTGGGATAGAACCTTTTAACTGGAAAAGATTTGACTGATAGACTCGGCTTTTTCGTACATATCTAATTAAATTCTGAAGTTTCTCATTTTCATGTCTTCCTTTTTGAAGAAATCAGTGTTCACTCTCCCATTACACCTCTAATAAAATACTATGAAGGTATTGGTGGCGACACTCAGGAAGTTCTAGAGACAATACAAATTTGTTGACACTGTAATTTAGGACTGAATTATTGCTTTGGTAATCTCTGTTTACTAACACTATGCCACCTAGTTTATTTCTTCATAGTGACCTAATACAAACAAGTCTTAATTATACAGAAATAATTTCAATTTTTAAACTAGTGGACCTCCCATAGGGATATTCTATTTTTTCTTCATGTGAAAGCATACAGGATATGCTGTTTTGCTGGCAGATTTTTTATCCCCTGATGCATGAAATCATCTAAAACGTAGGACTTCAACAGAACTGCTCCTGTTCCCTGAGAAGCGACATAGATGAAAAATCTTACCCTTAATTGAAGACTAATCTTTCCCTTAATATTTTTTATTGTGGGAAGCAGTGTTTTTTGGTTAAGTTGACTTTGGATATATTGCAATGACTACTAGAATACTTCAAATTTCTCTTTCCTCAGATTTAAAAATTCTGTGTCTGAGAAATCTGAAATAATTAAAAAGATTATTATATTGAAAAGCTACAGAAGAAGTCTGTCTATCTATTTGCGTGTTTTAAAGAATTTTCCATTTGTGGAATACCAGCTTCAAACAGAATGGATTTCTGAAGCAACGTGTGTCACTTTAGATCTTATTGGAAAAACGGGCAACCGTGAAGCAAAACTGATATACATCTGCTAATCATAACACATAAAGGAGACTGGACTATTAAATCTAGTAACACGATATCAGCATTCAGAAAACATATCTCACAATTATTTTCTTATTTCACATTTCACAATACTTTGCTCATATAGGGAATCAGATTAAGGTGAAGTATGCAGCGATAATTTAGATGGTTCAAAAGGACGAGAAAATTTGGAAGAATTTTCCAATATGGCAAAAACTCCATCTGGAACTGCAAATTTTTCTGATATAGACCGTAAGGCACAGTAATACTTTTCCTAGCATTTAAAGCGTAAGCATTACCCCACTGCATGATGGTGAACATTTTTCTTCAACCAAAATGAAGACGTTAACAATCTCCATAGAAATAAAGAGAGATTTGAAGAGTATCTTCAGATATAATAGGACTTAGAAGAACAATATAAGGAGAAATATGAAGAATATTGAAGACAGAGACAGAGGAAAAGTAGACAAAAGAGAGATCCTTAAGGCCATACATGTAACAAAAGAAATGTCTATCTTAAAGGTGTTTACAGTAAACGTTTCAATAAAGGATTGGGAAGACATAAGAAGAAAGAGCAGTAAGCTTGAAAATGCCAGAAGTAAATACCAAAACCATGTTAAACATTCAGAGGCAAAGAGTGTAAGACACATGCTTGTGGGGTAGATATGTTCCTTAATGACTATAAAGAAAAATAAAAAAACAGAGTTGCTTTTCTACTCCCTATTTAAATGCAAAATATTATATGACTAAAAACTGAAATAATGTGGCATGAATGGCAAGTAATTTATTGAAAAAAAATCCTGATACAAGGGATTTCTATAGATTTTGTAATTTATTATAAAAGAGAAACAAAATATTGTTTCTGGAGTTTTCAGTATCCTTTAGACACAGTAAGTCCTTGGGCTGATTACCACTGCAGTGTGTCTCTCAAGTGCTATCTCAAACAATCATGTACTGTGACACATTTCATTCAGTATTTTAGAGAAATGTATTTACAGAAAGTGCATTGTTAATCCAATTGTCTTACTGATTTTTTAATACTCTAATAAATCATTAAAAAATGCTGTGTTAAGATGAAAAATGAGTATCAGAGTGCTGCGCAGACTTCATTGCTACTTGCACTGTTAGATACACATGATGGTCTCTCTTTAGCGACAAACATAAATATATATGACACCATGATTAAATCATTGACCAAGAATGTTTTTATAATTGACAAGAATGTTACCGTCATTACAACTCAGAGGAAATCTATGTTGTTCTACACAGGGAATACACCAGACAAAAAATGGAAATACGATAAGAAAAAAAGAATAACGAGGTTCCTACCTTGGCTCTGTAGCCACAACAACAGCACATATAAAACAACATAACTTGTCAAAAGTCAGTGTTCTCTCCTTAAATAATACTGTTCTTGCATTTGGTAGAAAAATCATTAACTTCTAAAACAAACTGTGCTTTAGGCACTTTTCAACTTGTCCCCTCCCCATTCTGCCCTCTACTAAAGCTCCTGAAATACTTTTATCCACTGTGGTAAAAAAATACATAGGTATATGATGTGTAGAGGTATTCTTTTTGCGTAGAGCTGTAAGACATCTGTTTTCACAGAGCATATCAATATTACAAATATTTATACAATCCTAGCATTTAAAAATGGGCTTTTCCCTTTTTAAAAATGGTTGTGGTTACCTACAGCTAAAACAGATATGAAGGTTTCTTTTCATAGCCTGGGGCAGAAATCCATTTACTTAGAAAGACTTGCAGAAAGACTTAGAAAAATTAGAAGGCTTCGTGTGGATAAACGAGATGATCAAGACATATGTTTGTGCTTAGAACTATTGTACCCAATTAAAAGTATAAGGCGGGGGCCACATGCACTTTGGATCTTCCTTTCAATTACTTAGTGCTTTAGTTTAACAAAAACAAACAAAACACTGAAATGGTTTCCTGAGAAATACCTTATTGGATTGTGCAATCGCAGAAGTCAACTAGCTTGGGCAAGCTTTGGTTTCCCCGATAATTAATAGGTATCACCCATCCACAGTGTGCAATGTGCTTCAAATATAAATTGTTGCATCATCTTGCATTTGTATTTTAAGGGGATTTGCCACAGTTCTGTAGAAATCGTCTTAGCTTTCCGGGAATATGTAACTAGGAATATAGTCAAGTTATGTTTCATTCTCTGCTCCAGCGAGAAAAAACAGTGTTAAATCCATCAGATTTATTTTTAAGTTAGATTTAGTTAAAAAAAAAATATATTCAAAAATTTGTCCCACTTCAATTTCTCTGCATGAGTCAAACATTCCTTTACTTAGATGAGCAGGTGCTTAGCTTTATCAAGATGCAAGAGATTGAAAGTAATGGCCCTATAAAACAATGGTGTTTCTACTCAGAAATGGGGATTTCTCACTTTCCATTGTCTTGTAAACCCACAAACACATGTCTCCAAAACTTTTCTTAGCACGTGATTGACAGTTCCTTGTCTCATCGTAGGCATTCTAGACACTGTTTAATTATCTTTTTATAGAGTAAATGTCATAACAGGAAAATTTCTGCTAATTTGTGTGGTTTTGTTCTCTAACAAAAATTGATAAAAAATAGGAAAAGGAAAACTACTGAAATCAAAGATTATTGTCTCATAGATGAAAAAATGCTTTTTATCTTTTTTTTTTTTTTAATCCAAGACCTCCCATATGGTTTCGATCATGGAAATAAATAAAAAAAGTGCCATATAGGTGTTTATTACCCCCAAGAAGAAAAACGATATTTAGAGAACACCACCAATATAATCACCTTTAATTCAGTATCTGGTTTTAGACTCTTCCCTCCAGAGGGTGGCAGCAGAATCCCAGTAGCTAGGGCTGCAAAAGCATAGAGATCTGAAGAGCCAGGCAGCAGAAGAACGGGAGTAAGCCAGGTAGAGGTCATATGCAGTAGGCAGCTTTTATTAGAGCTCTTGGATTTCTAGGGACTCTACTGTCTAAAGAAATGTGTCTAAGAATGTGACTCCTAAAGAATAAATAAGTACAAAAGATACAGCTAAGCAATGGTAAATTACTACAAAAATCTGGAGAATGTAAAAAAAAATACAATAATAGAAAAGTTGTAGATGCTGCAATTTTAGTATATCTAGTTTCATCTTATTGCTTTAGAGTTCACAATTGAGAAAGCCAATCTGACAAGCTGATTTAGCTACTGTCTGGCTCTTATTCTTCCTGTTGCTCAGTAGAGTTCAGTGGAAAATAACTCATTACATAATGACTAATTACACTAGAGCGTAACTTTTACAGGGGTTGTCAAGTCTCAAAGACTATTCATCAGAAAAATCGATACCATGAGAAGGATAGTTGCTCTAGGGGAAAAGCAGATTTTTGGTGACTTTAGAGCTCTTCCATAGTTTACCTAAGCGAGTCTTCATTTCTCAGCATATGCTTTTAGAAATAACAACACTATAAAATCAGTCTTAGCAGAGCCAACGCAGCAACAACTATTCGTCCAAGTGTAAGCCTGATGACCGTCTGCCAAAGGCATTTTTGAAAAGTTGAGCTTTGGAGCAATGCCTGGAAATTTAGACAATAATAAAAAAAGATTGAGGGCGAGGACTTAGAGCATAGACAACTACCGAATGGATTAAATATTCAGACTCAACTTGAAATGTAATAGTCGGACCCACAAGAATTTGTATTTTTATTATATTTATTTGTGTTGTTAATATCTCAATTTCGGAAAAAAAACCAACTTACTGATTTACCTATTTTGACATATTTCCAAGTTTACTTTTACATAAAACAGATTTTTTTTTGTATTGCCATGGACATTAAATATAATCTCATTGCTACTCCCCTGCAAATAGCAAGGACTGCTCCATCCAGACAAAGTTGCTCAAACTCCCGGTCTGATAGGTATTTAGCACTTCCGGTAATGGTTTTTCCAAAGCTTCTCTGGCCATTCTGTTTCTGCTTCCTAACACCTTCACAGTAAAGTATTTATTCTTACTGTCTATAATCTACATCTAATCTATTATAGTTTAAAACTTTTACCCTTTTTGCTATTACTACAATCCATGATTATGTGTCCGTCCCCATCTCGCCTGTAAGCTCTCTTCAGGTACTGGAAGGCTGCTATATTACCTCAGAAGAGACTTTTCTTCTCCAGGCACAACTCTATAAGCCTAGACTCTTAGCACAGTCATTCTATACCGCTTATGCTTTTTGAAACTTTGCTTTTATCCTATTTCAAAACTCTCGAGATGCAGTACTCCATTGGAGCTCATGAGAGCAGAGTAGAGTGTAGAAAAGACCTTTTTGATGATGTCCAGGATTTTCTTGGTTTTCTTCTTTTCAGCTGTGCACTACGGAGTCATGTTGAACTTCTCATTCTGCAATAAATAGCCTTGCCATAATGTTATATATACTCCCATATTTACAAATCTGCTAATTATTTCAATTTTTTTGATTAGCTAAATATTTAGTTATAGAAGACAAAGTGAATAGCCACTGTTTCAACACTAACCATTTACCTGTAGCCTTCAAAAATCACCCGAAAGGAAAAAGAAGTGGAATGTGACATTGACAAGTATGTTTTCTCAAGAGATAAATTTAAATTCTCACATTATTCAGATGTTTGATGCTTAAGCAATATAATTCTTCTTGGTGTTCCTATTTAATGGATAAGAAAATTTTCTAAGAGCACACTGTTAATATTTGTAGTTGCTAAACCTCAGTAGAAGCTATGCCTATGCATCTGGGCCCTCATGCATGCTACAGAAATACTCCGTATCTATGTCTGATCAGCAAAATAAACTAGGGTACCTACAGTCACTACTAGTGGGCAAGTGCCGTGAAAAGATATTGGTTTTTTTTTTCCGATGTTATGATGAAGGGTGAAGCCTACTTTGCGCCATGTGCTGTAAAATTCCACTTCTCTTGAAGGACATCTGTTCTAGTGTTTCTATGACTCTTTTTCTCTGCAAAAGCATTCTTGAAAATGTGTTCCATGTTAAAGCAGCACTACATGGTTCTTCCCACCTGAAATTTATTTAATACAAAAGGAAAAAATCATACATAAAAGGCTATGACATATGTCTAAGTTTAATCTAGGAAATACAATAAATTAAAAGGAAAAGCCTCAAATCACTTGGTGTTTGAACTTATTTTATTGTTTCAAAGCAAACATAGCTTTTCTAAAAATAAGTCATATGGGTCTTGTCGATAGTGTTACCACAGTAGTTAAAAGCACAGCTATACACAGTACAAATACTAAAAAGTAAAAGGACAATGCTGGAAATACCAAAAAGCCCTACTTTTATCTCAGCCTGCTTTGTGTGGTTGCCCTATTTTCTATTCGAAGGTAATAAAACCTTTATTTCTGTTACTGTTTTTCTATAACAGATCTACTTGGAAAAAAATTCTTAGCCACATGTGTGATTTCCAAAGGGTTATTTCTTGAACTCACAAGAAGCCCAGATCTTGTAGTTGATTTGTCCTTTCGACAAATTGCCTTTCTCCTCCAGTATATCACATTTCTTGTTAAGTCTTTAGACCATTAAGTCCCTGCAACTTCATACCTGCCTAGGACCGTTTTGTGATCTCTCAAGCAGAATGTGGCAGAATGACATGCATTGCAGCCTCCCCTCTACCTTGATACATGCAGAAATAAGCTTAAGAGCAGCAGTGGTTGTTGGATATAGACTTGGAGGAGTAGTCTTTAAACAGGCTTCTCCGAGAATGTGCAAGATGTCTCTACACAGGCTTAACAAATCAGCTCACTTGAGTTTCACTGACTTAATACGAATGCTGAGCAGTAGTTTCAGAATTGCGTGTGTGATAAAAAGGATGTCATTCTTTTAGTGACTATACTGAAAATTACATGAAGAACAATACTTTCAGGTTGAATTGGATAATAATATACATCTTCAATGGTATTGACTTTTTGCCGGGAACTCGACACACTGCGTAAAGTCAGAGTGGATATCTCAGTGTTCCTAAAGTCTAGTTTCCTTTTCTGGCCAGTATGTTGTCTGAAGTAAATTGTCACTATTAGAAAAATTATCTTTCCTGCTATTTGTCCCACAAATGCCTCTCTCCCCGTTCGCTGAGAATGCCTCTTCTTTTAGAGAAGACCTTTTCCGGAGAACGAATAGGACAGCAACACTGAAGAAAACGGACACCGTTCCCAACACCAAAGTCAGACCCAGGTACACATACCTGAGGGAGAAATGACTTATCAGATCTTTTTCCAAAGGCAAAATATGAGTAGAAGGAATAAAGGACACGTTTATATTTTCATGTAGAAGACCGATTTAGAAAAGTATTCAGGCAAGATTATGAATGTTTCCCCTTCTTTAGTGAGCTGGTGTTGTGCTCTGTGGTCAAGAAATTGTGTCAGTCTTCGACCTCCAGTGAAAATACTATTTTAGAACATCTACTTAAAATAAGTAGATGGGTGATACCAGTTCTGTTTTGTGGTAATTTTGCTTTAGAGGCGTGATATTAACAATAACAACCACTATAGTAATATTATTATGCTTTGTGTAATGAGTACGAAATGAGGTTTTCTTCCTTTAAATTTTCAAAGCAAGATATATGGTCCCCTCGTGTTTTTCATGTACGTACTGGGTTAGTGCATCTTGTTTTCTCTCATTTTACTTTTAACTTAATATTCCAGTTCCCATTTCTAGTAATGCCATTACTAAATTCAGTTCAGACAACTATTCCCCTTTAGCAATAAACTGATTTAGACAATAGTGTGCTTAAGCTTCTAGATAAGCCATGAGTGCTTTGTGGTATACTTCCCTTACTATTTTTGGTTCAGCTCCAACACTGAACAGTGATGAGGGTTAACAATACTTTAACTTATTTATCTACACACTCTCAAAGCAGAGCAATTTAAAAAAAAAGGCAATCTTGAGAACAAAATGTATTTTTAACTTGAATAGTTTTCTTCTAAAAATCAAGTGGTAAGTCTTTCTAGCTGATATTAAGTGGACACCCACTCCAAAAAGGACGTTAAACCAAAAGAGTATTACTGTTAAAAGTATTGTTTCTAGCAAGTGTATTTTATTTGTCATCAAAATTTACACTAAAATTTTCAGACAGAGCTTCGACAGCTATGGGAAGGGTTAAATACACTTAAAGACAAGAAGTTAAAGAAATTACTGGAAAAGAGCAATTACCTCAGTGCACTGGAGTCATAGAGTTTGCATGCTCCTCTTCCCCCACATCTTTTGATCCCCCATTTCAGGCACGTAGTATCTATAGCTACTCCAAAATACACTGGGGCTGGAATTCCTGCTGCATGTATTTCAGAAATAGAGGCCAGAAAATTACTATCTAGGATGAGTATTTCTGGTATAGAGATTTGTACATTAATGCTTTTCACCAGTATTTGAGTTCAGAGAAGTCGTGTCATGTGTTTTCCGGGCACACACTGCTCTTTCCTGCCTGCAGGGGAGCGGGGTGGGGAGGAACAGTAGCTGAACATCAAAAAGATCTTCAGAAGTTAGGGGATGCATTTCCAGTTATAGCTTATTTTCCTCGCCTTAAAGGACAATTCCAGGCAAGATAAAAGAATCCTTCCTTGAGAGCAATGGAGCATGTCCAGCTGGGGTAGAGGGTGTCGCTTGTGTTGGCTGGAAGGATCAGAAGGGACAGAGAAGGCAAGGCTGGCAGCAGGAAGGGGTAAAAGTACCTTGTGATACTACGGAGCAAACTTAATACAGTGCATATAGATGACAGGAAAATTTCCTTTTTGTGGTGCTAATTTGGCCACTGTGGAAACAGTGTAAGCTGGGGTAAAATATGTTGTTGCTGAAGAAGAAAATACTGCCAGATGAAAAGCTCTGGCCTACAAAGGGGAGAGAGCATCTTTTGTTTGTTCTCATATTGTCTGCCTCATCCAGCTTAATTGCTGACTCTTCTTTATAATTGTGACTTTTTAATGAAGACTTAGAGGATTCTAAAGCTAACAGTTCAATGCCCTCTCATGATGCACGGGGTTTTAAAGAAAATCTAAAGATTTTAAACTTTTAACTTTATCATCAAGCAGAACTGTATTTAGACTTGGAAACTAATGAGGACAGGCCTGAATATTTTTCCAAATTATAATTCATCGCTATTCTCTTTTGATGATTTTTGTATAAGGATAAAGAGGAAGTATTAGTATATCTTAGAGACTTATACGATTGTCTTTCCTATTATTTTTGTAGGGTTTTTGGGGGGGGTTTGATGTATTTTTTATCATATAATATTAATTGGACATTTCAATTGTTTATTCCCCTAATCAAAGTTTAAATCACACAATTAGCATGGAGTATATAAAAACAGAGTCAAGGGTATGACAGAACTTACCAAGTACTCTTATTGCCAGGGTGTAGATACCAAGTGCAAACGATTTCAAGTGTGGTTTAATGCATCTAAAACCAAAGTACAGTTGAAAACTGTTAAATAGAAATAAAAAAGGAATGTGGATAGTGTAAACATATAGAAATCAAGAGGAAAATGAAAAAGTGAAGATGTGATTTTTTTCTCGTTAGTGACACTGACATCAAGATAATTAAAGAAATATGATAATAATGTGACACTTCATAACAAAAGCTAAGAATTCTGAATACTTGCGTCGAATACAACACTTTAATAAGGTAATGCACTTCCAGATCTTACCAGAATTTAGGAAGTACAAATGCAGGTGAGAGAAATTGGTTGTAAAATTTGAATAACTGCATGGTCTTTCTCAGTTAAATAGTCTCTGAAAAAATGTATCATGACGTAGGCGTTGATAAGGTATTTAGGAATAAATTTTTCCTGGTGTTTTCTGTAGGATCAATATAACACATTTTGTAAAACCTCCAATCCGTTGTCTCACAGGACCCGCCACTATCGTTTGGACTGATCTGAATTTGCAGCAGGGGCCTAGCACAATCATCAGTGTACTACACGAGGTCTTTCCCAGCCTTGACTCTTTGTTTTTTCTATTCCAGGGGATATGCTTTTACATCCTGCTAGGAGCTGTGGGTGTATAGAGCCACTCAAATTGCACAGCTCATTCACCTTTAGCTTCATCCCCTGCTCAAGTTTGATGTTTCACCTAGTATCAAACTACTTATTAACTAATAAAGCAAGAACTAGAGAGTATGCTTTAAATATATCAGTACTCATATGACTAAAGTGTGACATGCCCGATATATAGGGTAGAATCCTTATATTTTTGGAATTTGATAAATAAAAAAAAAAGAAAAAAAGAGGGCTGAAAGTCAATTGTCACTATATCTAAAATGTACATTGAAATCTGTGTGCATCACTACGATGGACTCTTCGCCTGTGTTACTTTTCAGTAATAATAAAGCCAAGAGAGAACGAGATCTTTTGTTTTGCCTCAATGAGTGTCTAATATTTCTCAGTGTATCCTACAGAAGAGCACTAAATATCCGTACAGATATGATTTCTGGGTGATTTTCACCTTAATTTAGTGAAAAGGGAAAAGGGCTGTGGAAACCAATTCCAGAAATCTCATGGTCAAAATAAATATCTCATTTTTGTAATCTGAGAGTTTTACTGTCTAATGCACTGATCGTGATCCAGTTTGCTTTATTATGTCTTGTATACGTATTCCGAATTATGCAAACAGTAAGGCAAGGTTAAAAAGCGCCTGTATTTCGGGAAGCAATGATAACTTGCTTCTTCAGTAGGAGAAAAATCACTCTCAAATTATGAAGACGTGTTGCAAAAAAAAAATAAATTCCAGCTTCTATGCCTTTAAAGATTTCACAACAGTGCCTGATGACGACAGCTAAGTGAGTCAAAAGGAGCTGGAAAATATTTGGTAGTTCTAGCAGACATTATTTCTTACCGTAGGAGCAGCATGTATCCAGGTGTACCACCTACTGATAAGGTATATGAAGCGATAACAGATATTGCCAGAAAATACAGAAACATTTTTGGACATTCCTTTCCTTTTTGACACGGTCCCATAATAGCTGAGGAGTTTCGTGAAGGAGACTCTAGTTTTCGCACACATGTGCAGTTAAAAAAAACCTGTAATACAGCAGGAAAAACTGTATGATCACCTAAATAGTAGAAAAGATATTCAGAACTTGCATATCGTAATTTCTGGCTAGCCAAAAGTTAAAATCCAAACCAGAAATTGTTTTTCAGAAAGAAAAACCTTGTTCACTGAAAGATAAATTTATAAGGAGTTTTTAAATTTATAAATTTATAAGGAATTTTTATTGGCATTTTTAAACAGTTATATTAACTGACAGCCAAAACCATGCTTCTAAAAATTTCTGCTTCAAATTTCTGCCTAAAAAGCAGATGAGAAAATTTCAGGCATATTACTGAAAAGAAATTGAAGCGTTTAGGGCCAGAGGGAATAGGCCTGACTCTTTTTTATTCCACATAGAGTGAAAAAAGTGGTTGTATTAGGAAGATACTGCATCAGTTATGGAAAGTGTCTTACAGTGTTTTTCCCAGTACCATTGGATGCTTGGCAGCCAGCGAAGCAAGCAGAAACGTAGGTAACTCCATTTTGCCCACAGATAGGGTCCCAGTCATTCTTGGAACACAGGCACTCTGAGTTACAATCTGAAAATAGGCCTTGCTCATCATCAACTGTTTGTTTATTTCTGGGGGAAAAACAGAAAATTTAATTGTATCCTCTAGAGAAATGAAAGAGATCAGTATCAAACCATACTCTCTGCAAGGTGTACCTGCCTAGATATTTTCTCTGTAATCCATTGTGTTTTCTCATCTACATATCAGTGTAAATCTTTTTCTTTTCTATATAAGAGGTTTTATTTAAATGTTAACTTCACTTATAGTGGTCTAGTGGATCCTGTCTCTCGCAGTGCTTAGGCAGAAAGCTAAAAAATTCCACTCATCAATATCCCGTATTTTCTAAGATGTATCTGAAGTTCCATGAAGTTTTACTATAACTGGAGTGGAAAATTTCATTAGTCCAGTGGCAAAGGAAAGTTTCCCATAGGAAATTGTCTCTGCAAAACTGAGTCAGAAAATTAGCAGAGTAAGTTTTATCCAAGCTGAAGTCCTGATACGTTGCACAGCAGCCGGCTGCCATCATCATCCAGCTGCTGCTCCAGCCAGCAGCAGAAAAGATTCTTGAGCTGCTCTGCTGCTGTTTTTGCAACACCTCCTCAAAACTGGGCTTTACAAAGCGATACCATAGAAAATGTAAATCGTGCTAGCGTAAGGTGTACCTCCTGGCTAAGTCACGAAGCCTTGAGGTCTGGATTTGCAGATTATTAAAGGCCATTTGTTGTTCAACAATGCCTAGAGCCAAGGAATAATTAACTGAACTTGAGCCCTCTTGGATCCTCTCATTTCCAGAAAAATCTTGTCTCAAAGGATGGGTCATATGACTATCATAATTAAAAAGAAATGGGGAAAAAATGTCATCTACCCTTCTGGCCTAAATCTATCTGGGATGAAGTGGTCAATATCGACAGAAAATATGCAAAAATATTTATGAAAATTTTGACACAAAGCCTGCTGGAAGAGATGGAGCTCTTTCATCTTCTTTGAATCAATGGTCGGGGAAGCTTAGTCAGATCAGTTATTATCTTTTCAACAATAGATACTTTGTGGCACAAAAATGATGAAGTCTGGTTTTCAGAACCATTTCATACAGAAAAGTGCACTTCTCAGCGTACCCGCGATATGATACTGTTAGTCCAGCCACTTCTGAGTTCTCACAGCCCATTGCAAATAACGAGAGGAGCAAAAGATAACCAAAGAAGGAGGATCCTAGGCAGAGTTTTGCAGCCCCTAAAACATTTATTCGGAATTTTTTCATGATCAGTCCCCCAGAGAATATTCCAAATGCCACAGCAGGAACGTTGATCATACCTATAGTGAAACATAGTAATCTTCATTAATGAAAAGCCCTTCTCAATAGACCAGCCTTCTAAGCCACAAAAAAAAAGGATAAGCAATAATATTTTGGAAAACGTATATCTTTGAGAGCATCATTTTACTTGTACTCATTTGGATTTTTTCCTATGGAGGTTTTTGTTCTTCTTTTAAAAGGTGCTCTCAGCAAGTTGAATATTGTATATACTAACACTATACTCTTTCATTTCCTAAGATATGTTTTTTACTGCCTTGTTCCTGAGTCAATTAAAGGCTACATATAGTGATGATTATTATAATTTTACTGCTCTTTCTCATAAAGATTGTTCTGGGTACAGACAAGTTAACAGTGGTGTCCTGCTTTGCTGTGGACCTACCTTTTGTCTTAAGCCATAGAGCTGCTTGCTGTTGTTTTCCTATTTCACCTATTCAGGTCAAGTCTTCTCCTGTCATTTCCACTGACAGGAAGAACCTGAATTGCTCTTTCTTACAGGTTAACTTCAGTTTTAAATAGGGTGTTATGAAAACACAAAAATAAGCAACGGGAATTCAAAAACCTTTCAGAAGTTTAAGGGGTCCAGAATTATGATTTGCAAGGACCTTGTATAAAACACGAGACTACTACATAGAAACAGAATCTGATGCTAGGAAACAAACTGAGATAACTTAAATTTCCAGTTAAACACCAGTTACAGTTTGATCCACTTTTACACATTAAAAAAAAACTCAACAAGGAAAGAGATATAACTACTGAGTATCTTAGCAAGGGCATTGGGAAAAACTGGTTAAGGAAGGAGGTAAAATACCTTTCTATAGGGATGGCCGTTAAGGCAAAAATCTTTACCTATCCACACGTTCCCTTTTTTCTCAAATGGTTATTTTCACTTTACTTTTTGAAATTTGCTGGCTCTTAATCCTACCATAGTTTGCACAAGCCCGAACGCTTAGCTCCAGAAACATCTCTAAGTAAAATCATAAAAATAGTATTCAATGTACTGTTTGTTTTCTAGATGCTCTCTTTGCCATTTATTATTCTTGATGATTTCTACTTGCTTTTAGCAGTTTTGTGCCAAGCTTCTATCTTTAGGGAATTAACATAGCACAAAGGATCAATGTAGCTTTTCTGCAGAATTATATCTCCTTTGCTATGCAACTAATGCTGTTCTAAAATTTGGCATGTCACAAAGTATTGGCCGGATGTAAATCTCTTTTGCTCTCTAATGCTATTTAATGCCTAGACCGCAGGATGGAGGCTGGTTCAGTAGCTGGGCAAAGCTGCTGGGTAGCCAAAAATGGCTACCTTGCTACTAAAAGGCTAGCTTGTCTTCTTGGTCTTCGGAGCCTGACTTCACCAAAGTAAAAGTCTCTTTAGTAGAATTAGAGCAGAAATACCTGCTTATCTTTCATCAACAGTTCTATTTCTAATCTGATCACTGATATGATTTCGATGAATTTGACATCCTTTGTTTTAACAGTAAGTGCTGCAGAAACTAAGAAATCAATTAGCTGATGTTCATTTCTTTGAAATAGGTGGGGAGCCTCAAAGAGACAACATTTGTCTGAATAAAAATATGTATATACATGAATATGTAAAAGTCTTTGAATAATATTCTCTTGTGGTATTGTACAGCATTTTTCAGATTTCCAGTAAAATGGGAAATATCAAATATTAAAATAATTTGCTGTAAGACACTAAGACCTGATTAGTGCTAAAGTAGAAATGAAATAACTTACTTTTTATGACCTACTACTTAAAATCGAAAAAGGAGAATAAACGGATCCTAAAATAAACACCAATTTTCCTTAAATGTATATTAATTTCATCTCTAAATATGCCAATTTTTAAGGCATGAAGAAACAAAAATAGCATTACCTATAACAAAATTAGTTTTTGAAGATGATTGCCCATACTGTTGTTCAATATACTTTGGCTTATATGTAACCATACCAATTAAGGAATTAAACTGAATGATACTTGCACACAAATATAAATAGTAAACGGGATTACCAAAGAGGTTCTTCAATGATGGCAAGAAGTCTACAAGACAAAAAAGAACTGTTAACCAGGCCACAGAGACAATAACTGCTGTGAACAATCGTTTGCAACAAATTTGCAGTCACTAAAGAATGACAGCAACATTCCAGAATGAATAGAATCCAGGAAGTCCTAGGTTAATCAGCAATTTCTAGAAGGATGAATGGTAAAGCTAAACACTAAGCAGCAATATTCCAGAAACATTGTCTCATTTCAGCCATAAAGCACGCCTAATGGTTTTCTATTACTACTCAACAACCACTGAACCTTTTATATTAATATAGGGGCAAAAGTAGCTCACCATAATTCACAATAAGCACAGACAAATATTCCGGTACTGAGGAAAAATGCGTTTGTTAAAGTAGGGCCAAAAATGTAATTGTGAAAAACAGTTCTTTTCCAAATCCAGATAGACCCTATATTACTTTATCTAGTTTTTGCCCATCTGGTCATATATTTCATGTATTTTGCAACTGAATGTTTTCCTTTTCATGAAAAAAAAATTAGTAGAAACTGAGATTCTATTATTTAAGACAATCTCCGTCTCCCAACTTCTGCAAAATGAAGACTTTTTTTTTAGCATAGTTTCATTACTAAATCGAGGCAAATAGTGTAATAAATCTCTGCATCCAAGTGGTAGGAATGACAAAACCCCTACTATGCTTATGCTTTATGAGGAGACTAGTGATATCTTAGGGGAAAAATTAATTTTGAGCAATTTAAAAAAAATTCCTCAGAAAAACCTAAACGATATTGAGAGAGAGAGAGATTAAAAGAAACCGAGTGATAGTAAGGACTTGCCCTTTGCCATCTCAGATATCTTCACTTGATGTTGGCAAGATATTTGTGTCTCCTTGTTATCCTCAGTGATGAACTTTGAATTCTCAGAAGTAGTACTGGAGTCCTTTCTAGTCTCTGGTTTTGGGAGGTACTTCGGTAGAAACCAGAACGGGATGCCAGCCACAATGCTAATTGAACCTGCTATTAAATAACCTAGCCACCATGCTCCCACCCACTGTGCATCCTTTTGAGTTATCGTTATAGTGTCTGGAGAAAGTAAAGAAAATTGAGAAAGAGATAGTTGATTTCTAGAAATATTTGTAGATAAGACAGAAGCTGATTTTGCAGTTATTTTATACAGAGGAGTACATCACCCCTAGCTAAATTAGCTCTGCCTTTTATGTCTGTAAGTATTAGAGGAGCGATTTTCCTAAACCTATATGGACTCCATTCCTTTGACACAGGAATAGCCTTCACCTCAAACCATCGGATCCCCAACTACGCCACTGGCTTTTCTCCACGGAGGTTGCAATGATGAGGTAGCCAAGCTCTTGCTAATAGCTGGACTGTTCTGCAGGAAATTGTCAAGACAAAAGAAGTTGAAAGTATTTCTTTGATAGGAAGAGAATCAGGAGGCCCAGAACACTTTTTTTTCCCCAGGCAGGAACAGTGTATCATATAGTGTCTATTCACAGCTGTGGTCGGGATCCTGACCCTCAGTCCTCCCTCCTCCTTTTACTTATTCCCAGCAATTTTTTCGTTAGAGCATCTCCCAGGAAGGACTAGCAGGAGACATTTTTGAGCCTGAAGAATCATCAGGCATCCTCCTTTTCTTGCTTTCTTGCTAGAAAATAAAAAAAAACCAAACACCTAGAAATAGCTTTCCTGCTAAGGTTATCTGCACGGTCTACTTCATTGCTGTCAGCCTGATTATTTCATACAGCACGCACTTTACAATCCCATTATGTGTATATGGTAATTGGTTCTTGGCCTAATATAAACAATTTGACCCTGACTGTTTGGGTCATTTTTTTTATTATTTTGAGCTTTCTGACTTACCCAGATCTACAAAGCCAATATCAACATAAAGTTTAGCACACAGAGATCCTAGAAGGAAGCCAAATATTGGCCCAATAATTGCAACTGTCTGTACGCAGCCTGCAATGAAAAACAGGGGTCTGTTACTCTTCCGAGTTAAATAGAGCACTGGTTCTTCCTGCACCTAACAAAATATGACATGCGTTTAGTAACAAGCAGTAAAGTCTTAGAATACTGAGAGAACCTTTCCTCTCTGCCACATCAATTACACAAGTTAAGTCATTTTCAAGTGGAGAGAAATCTAACAATTACATTTGCCCTTTAAATTGACAGTTTGACTTTCTATTCATTTCTGTTTATTAAAGAATTAAATTCAAACCAAATGAAAAAAGTCAAATAATAGCACTGATCTATGATTCCCAGAAGTTCTTAAGCAGACTGAGATTAAAGTGAAACGTTCTACACATTTTTCTACATTTTTCTACACATTTTTCTACAAAATTTTCAAATTGATCTGGAAATCTGGAAAGTCTTGTTCCAAAGTGAGGTCATTCAGCCAAAGTGTAGACGCTTATATAAACAAAACGCAGAGATAATATCCATTTATTTCATTAGACTGAAATATTTATGGAGAGAAACTTCTATTTAGTCTTCTGCCATGATAGAAATTTTTCAAGGTAGGACATAGGTGCAGATGGTTTTTGTTTTTTTTATTTTTATTTTTTGAGAATAACTCCGTTCACTGCACAGAGCTCTTCAGCCCTGCCTGTTTATTACAACAAAAATAAAATAGCGATGCCAGTGTTCCAGACCCTCAGTAATATTATTTATAATTCTAGCTAAGTCTAGTGGGAATGCTTAAAATGCCTGCTGAAATTCTAAGTGCTAAGAAATGTAGAGTCTAATATCAGTTTCAAGAGAAGTGAATGTGCAGAGAAAGACTGAGCAGTCCACATGCAGAAGTATTTGAAAGACAATGTTAACAACAGGATCATATTACCAAAGGCTTTACTCAAATTATGAGGCTCTGTGCTGCTCTAATAAAAAAAGAACTTAGTCCCTTCCGTTTACATGACTGATAAATAACTTTAGTATTGGAAACAATACAAACAAACCAATAAGTACAATTTAGTTCAATAACATTCCATTATTCAGAATGACTCAGATTCTTTTGTGGTAAAATCCATTATGAAAAATAAATTACCAATGTATAAAGCAGCATTCTCTTCAATAGCATAATCATCAATGTATGTAATTCCTAGAGGCTGGATAGGAGTTTCCCCTATTCCACGCATAAGATTCCCCAGGAACACATATATCCACATGGAAGAGCCTGCTTCTTTTTCACATCCTGGACACATTACAAGAGAAATAACAATGGGTTTTTAGCAGTAGATAATGGGAATTAAATACTTATTTTTATTAAATTTGCTACTGCAAAAGGTATATTACTCCCATTTACTTTTTGCGTTATTGCATGACAATTTTGGGCACCTTTATTTTATCACAGAAAGTTGAAAATTGACCTGCATTTATTTGTGCTTGAACTTTGTCCAAGGCTGAGATTGGATGTTGGCTTTTTTCCTGTAGACATGGAGAGATGTTAACAGTGGAGTTGATGGTGGATGGGTATCTTTCATAACGATATCTGTTAATAAAAAGAAGTTATTTTTTTTTTTTTGCTGCACCAACTCAGAAGAGAAAGCTCTGCTACTCTCATAGACATTGAGGCCATAGCACGAAAATGCAAGTTTCTTCAGCATCCACGCATGCCATGGTAGCTTAATTTACAGGGAATAAATGGAACTGGAGGAATAAGTGAAAATTATCAATGTAGGTCTCTCCGTATCACTGTTATGCATTTCAATTGTCAAGGAATATTCCTCTACTAGACACAAAGGTCTACAAAGAGATTATCAAGTAATGGCTGTAACATTTTGGTAGTGTTCATTACCGAGACTTGCATTTCTGAGTTTAATCATCTGCTCCTCACTATAAGATTCAAGATTTCTGAAAAATGTGTCAAAATTTTGGAAATTAGTATCAAAGAGTAATAAATTGATTCTGTTGATTTACAAAAGGGAATAACATATCGGTTAAAATATTTTCTCTGCAGTAATGATTCTTTTCATAACATTAAATAGAGTAATTGAATCCACATATGCCTGTTTCTATAGCTTTCACAATTAATGCTGAGCTGATTCAGTGTTCATAGCCTAGTTGGTAAATCCCAATCACTTTGCACTTACCGTCCCATGAGGAACTGGGGCATTGCAATTAGGAATGTTCCAGCTGACATAATTAAGCAGCCTGCTCCAATTATTCTTGGCCTGTGAAGCTTCGCTCCAAAGTAGCTTACAAGAATTATGATTAGGAGGTTACCTTTGAAAGCACAAAATGAAAGCGCTGTTTTACAGTTTGTCAATAAGAGATCCCCTAATATAATGAAGACTGTGGGTTATATACAGCAATTTCAGACAGAGGGATGAGCGACTTTGGCTGATTTTTTTTTTCCTTTTTCTAAGCATTCTTATTGCAGCCCATTGCTTTTGGATAAGCAGCTGGAAAAGAGACTGTCCCAAACAAAGAGAACAATATCCAGAAAACAGAGAAGGAATCTGAGAGAAATACACATCTAGGCTATATTTTCTTTTCTGTGAAAGCCAGAGTCTACTGAACACCCTCTCACCACCCCTTCAAGATGAATTCTTGAAGTTAATTTGAAATCGCAGGAGGCAAGGTCATGCTTAAAACCTTAGAGCAAGATAGAAGGACATGGACGAAACAGCGAGCAGGGAATGCCAGACATTTGTACTCTTGCTGCTTATTAAATCACAAAAGAGAAGGGTTTGTCAGAAGTGAGAACAAAAAAGAGATAAAGCGGATTAAATGCTAATTCAAAAGTCAAAATTTCTGTTACCATTAAATACTCAAGCATTATATTTTTCAATTTACAAAATATATAAGAATATATTGAGCTCGTTTTATTAATAATCTTCCACTATGCAATAAATTCATAAAAGCCAGTCATGCTGATTTCCACTATATGGCTGTTGTTCAGTTAATAGTTCAAGGACAATCATTTTTCACAACGTATTGCATCAGCATCTTTTTCTGACAACAAAAACGTTTTCTGAAATTACATACCAATTTCAAAACTGCCATCAATAACGCCAACAAAAGAGGAAGGGATATCAAATCTTCTTTCTATTTGTGTGATAGTACTTTTTAGATAACTTCCTGATAGTGCTTTAGCAAAATAAACAAAAGATAATGCACCAAGAAATATCTGTGAAGGAAATCAAGAGTGATTAAAATCAGGTAGTACATAAGGCTTTACTTCCTTCTTACATTCTGCCTTTTCCTAAATAACCACATTAATTTTTATCTTACTTTCTAAGAAAAGCTAGCTTGCTTATTTATTTATTTCTTTTGAGTAACTGAACGTCTATTAATCACTATTAATTCCAAGTAAATTATGGAGTCATGGAAACATATATTGGTCCATGTTGGAAGGGACCTTAAATGTCACTTAGCTATAATGGGCTTGCCACTGGTAGGAAAACTTCTTATGACTCCCTGTTGCTCAAACGCCCATCGACGCTTCTAGAAATACTCGAATACTCTGGGCAATATGTTCCAGTGTTTCATCTGCTCAGAATGAAATATTTTTCCCTGAGACTTAATCTAAGTCAGCCTTTTCGAGTTTGAAGCCATTACCCTCCTTTCGGATTAAAAAGATGCCAAATGTACTGATGCTTTGAAATATGAAAACATAAATAGTCTTTCTGATTTCTTTAAAGAGATATAGAAATATCTCTTTAAAGATATAAAGATATATAAAAATATCTTACACAGTAATGAAAAGAGAAAAAAAAAAACACTTAAATGTTTCTTCATGGGGAGGTGATTTCTTGTTTGGGCCTTTTTTAATATGGCTTTGGCTATCATCTAGGGTTTTTTGCCCCATTCTGCTAAAATACTCCCACAAGAGATATGGGTAGCCAGAGGAGAGGAGTCAGCCTCCAGTGACAAGGCTCTGCTAGGTAAGTCTCTTCCAGGCTCATACATGCCAAGCAGCTTCCTTGTAGTGGCTAATACATATATTTCCTATTAAGTGCCCCTTACAGTATGCTGAGGGACAAACTTCTATCACTTCTCTTTTGATCAGCAGATGGTTTATCTTGGTTAGGTCTATATATGTTTTATTATGGTAGTCCGTATCAGGAGTGGGATTGGAAGTGAAGCTCCCACACCCTTCATTGCACTTTGTAAATTATTGCAAATGTGCAGAAGTTAAAAAGTTTTCCAGAAGTGAACTGCTTTCTCTTAAACAGCTGTTGGTTTTCGGCCTGTGCAACAAGTCTAGAGATGATTTTAAGTAACTAAATGTCATTAAACATAGAACTGGGAGTGCAAGGTCCTTCTTACTGTTTCAATCCAGCAGTTCTGTTGCCTTAAATATATCTTCAATAAATGCAGATTTACTAAGCTTACAAACTCCTGGGACGCTTGTGCACTTAATCGTGGAAACAAAAAGATTTTTAAATTAAGATACAGATTTTGATGAATTAATAAGCAAGGATGCTCTTTGCTAACAGTCTTAAAAAAACCCCAAACCCTCACCTAAACGAGAACTTAAAAGACATGTTAAGTTTGTTTGGTTTTGAGTGTGAGAGAAGCAGAAAACCCCTCCAGAATTTAACATTGATCAAGATGAAAACTTGACTGTGAAAGTCAAAAGCTCATTTTTTCATATATGTGAAATCCTTTGTCTCATAGGAAAGATCCTTTGTCATTGGAAAGCAGGTATAAAATCATAGAGTGCTTCAGGTTGGAAACGGGAAAATCGAACCAAAACAATATCCGCATTATACAAAATTTTCCATACGCTATATCACTCAATACCACATATAAATGATTTCAACATAGGGTTGGTGACTCAACTACCTCCCTTCCCAGCCTAGTCCAGTGTTTGACAAGTCTTGTTATGAGGAAATCTACCCTTTACATTGGGATGCTATTCCATCATGTTCCATCCCTGATAAACTATGAGAAAAGACCACTACCAACATCTTTACTACATTCTTTCAAATTATTCTAAACAGTGATGTTGTCTCCCCTCAGCCTCCTATTCCTCAAACTAAACCAAGACCGCTTAAAAAAGACAGAAATTGGAAAAAGCATTACGTTGCCTCCTGTAACCCAGTGTCCCATGCAGGCAGTAATTCTCCCTAATATGTAGTGGTCCTGCCGTCAAATAGTTATACTATGAGTCTTACATTTCTCTCAGGAATGCTTCAGGAATATTTAAATTGTCTAATACTTAAAAGAGGTAGACAATAATATAAATACTATTTTACAGAGTTCAGAAGACGACCATGTTAAATGTTAAAAAAAGCAGTTAGTACTAACAGCTGGTTACAAGATTTTTCTGCCCATACTCTGCTCTTAACTCCAGGAAAATAGGGTGAAACAAGACACCTGATAGGTGACTCACCTTTCTGGATAATCCTTTAATATCTCATACCATATTCTCATCGGTTGATGAGGACGTTACCTTTCTAGGTTGCCAAACATCAGGCAAATATAGTTATAAAGCAGATTTTTTTTGTGACTTAGCTTTAAAAATGTCACATCGACTCTGGAACTGAATCAGAACTGAAACAGAGACAGTTCCCCCAAAAGAAATAAAATCATTTTCTAGACAAAACAAAACAAAACCAAGAACTTATCCTACCTTTACACCCCCAGAAGATGACGTCTTTTCCTTTGATGCAGAGGATTCAGATTTGAATGAAAATCTGTCCACAAGAAGGATTGTGTTGGTTGAGAAAAAATGAGTATTTTCTTTTGATGAACTCTCCATGATGTTATCCCTGCCTTAAGCCAGATAACATGTAGACCATTTTAAAAGGGCATCCTACTAACTCAGCTTCAATAGCTTATCATGTGACATAAACACCCTTTTTTCCCTACTACAGCAATTACCAAACTTTAGAACAGAATATGACATGCGCAGTGGGTGTTTAATTATGGAAATTTGCAATCGACTTGCATGTAATAGTGAAAATCAGATAAGGGTCAGCACACAGTTTTCATTGCCGTTCTCTAGCAATCATCAAAGTGATTTCACTAAATCTTTGACCAAGCATTACCACTGGAGTAAATGAAACTTGCTAACATTTTACACAACCTATCTGGAGCTTATATCTAAGTTCACGAGTGTAGATGTGACCGTGTCTGTAGAGAATTCTCACAGCTGATCTCTGAATTTCCCATACATATAAGTAATTAAGTAATTAGATAAAAGAAAATCTAACCCCGTTAATGAGGGAGTAGAATTGTTTTAGACTGAAATTTTAGCTCTAATCTTCTGATGTTAGCTAATGAGTTACACAAGAATAAAGAGGTTTACTTCCCTTTACAATTTTAGATAGGTCATTAGGGCTCAGTGGTCTTTTGTTATAGGAAAAATGTGAATTTGCTTCTTTGAAGGTAAATAGAAAGAAGTAAGGAAAATTAACTACTGCAGTTTGAGAACAAAAAGATATCAGTAATTCTTAAATCTCTACCTGCAGCACTTTGGTCTCAATATCAGTCTCTAAATCAGATCTGAAAATATTTATGAAATCTGCTTTTTTGTGCACCTTTAAAAAGCACTATATTTTATAGAAGTCCTGGCTGGATGCAAATAGGTGAAGTTCCTATTCTTTTCTATTTGCCAAAAGACACTAGTTTTTCTAATATAAATAAAAAAAAAATATATGTTTTTTGATGTATATATATGTGTACTAATCATTTCCCGAGGTGCTTGTGTTTCCAGAACTGTAAGTGAAAAATAACAAATAACCAATAATATTTTGATTATAAGATACACAGTAGTGCAAATACTGCTGATCTTCTCTTAACGTACAGGGCAGGCAAAAAACTGTGGCATCGACAATTTCCCTGAGCTCTCTTCATCATATCAGTTGATATAAGAGCTGCTACCTACACATGAGAAATATTTTCATGCCCTGATAGATGCTGTAAGGACTTGTGAGCACTAGTAAATATCAAGATTCATTAAAAAATACCATAACAGAGGAAGAATGGCCTGCGCTTCCTGCAGAAAACTTACAACCTATTCCTGGTCAGCTCTTGGCCTTCCATTTGATCTTGGTAAATTATCTCATCTTTCTATGTTCTGCTGCTGAGCTTGTGCAGTCGAAAATGACAGCATGGACATTCATTCAGAGTTTTGCTCATAACCATGAGATATACTTAAGGTATGCTGACATTTAAGAACAAGAAATAGCCCTTTGTTAAGGCTTGAGTTATTCTGCATGATATTAATGCATCAATGTAAATATTTTTAAAGAGTAAAACGTCTGGAGAATCGCAGAATCATCATAGTTGGAAGATCTCTGAAATCATCAAGTCCTACTATTCACATATCAGAAAGAAAGCTACTTAAAATAAAATCTACTAAATAAACCAAAAACGATCTACAACACAAAAAGAACAAGAAACCAACCTCACAAAGAAAATCACTGTCTCAGACACTAGAGTATTCCCTGATTAGACACATCTACACGTCTTAAATACCACAAAGAATAGTGATTCCACCATCTTCTTGCACAAGCTGTTCCACTGCCTGACCACCCTCTCAGTGAAGTAATTCTTTTTAATAGGTAATATAAACCTCCCCTCCTACAACTTCGGACCATTGCCTCTGTTCCTGTCATTATTCACTTGGGACAAGAAGGCAACACCTCTCTTCTTTTCGGCAGCTGTAGAGGGCAATTACTTCTGCCATCAGCCTCCTGTTCTCCAAACTAGTGCCCTCGGCCTCTCCTCACATGACTTGTTCTCTGGAACACTACCACCCCACCCACCCCCAACTTAGATGTTTGCTCTAAACACACTGTTTTAGTGACCGGTCCAGAACTGAATACAGTGCTCGAGATAAGACCTCATTAGTTCCAAGTGTAGAGGCACAGCTAAGAGAATAGTTCTTTTCTATAAAGAAACTAATATCCAACTTGACAAGGTCCAGAGTGGGCCTATCATCCATGGCACGTGGATGATAGCTAGCAGGGTACACATTCATGTCACACTGAAAGGGTAAAATACTTGGAGAGTGCTACATAAACATTATTCTCAGCAGTATAAAAAAATATTACAGTATAGAAGTAATAACCATTTCTTAGGGAAGCGTGATAGGTAAGACTGAGACTCATACAAGTATTACAGGTTTTAATGTATTCTGAATTGCCCTGTTCCTATGGCACAGTTTTAAGAAGGTTATTAGTTTTCTTGCCCAGAGAAAATTGCAACCATGTATCTCAGAGCATCTGCTCCGCTGCCCTGACAATGCCTCTGAGGGAAACTGTTAACACAGGACAGAGAGCAGAGCTTTTTGAGCGGTGGTACCACTGCCCAGTGCGGCATTAGATTTAATCTTTCCCCTTCTGTGCAATCAGCAGGAATATGGGAATTTCAGTCTAAGCACAATATTCCACTCTGCCATTCAAATACTTTTTAAAACAATACTTTTTAGGCGAAAATAACCTTAATGGGAGAAAAGAGCAAGTGTACTGAAGCTTAAACAGTTAAATATTTATGTAGACGATACATTTCTCCTTTCTTTAACAAATAAGACCCAAGCAGTATTTCCTAACTTCCAAGGAACATCTTCTGATGTTGGTGCCCTAGACTGAAGGGATCCTTACAAATTTTGTCTCAGTTATGACTCTGAGGAAGTCCAGGCAGCTGACACTCTGTCTGAAGGATAGCAACGCTCACACCTCGTCCCTGCCTGTCACCCAGAATCATAGCCTCTCCTAAATGCCTCTAGCTGCCCTGGAGTGTGGGAGCCCGCTCTGGCAGCTCTGCTTTCTGTGCACCCCAAAGCACACCTGATTGCTCAGCTGTGGCATAATTTGGATGCAAGTTTTACTATGCCTCCCAAAGACTAGCATGTGTGGCTCTGCCCGATGGTCAAGTCCAAGCACGAATATCTCCCTGAGCATGCAGTCAGTGAGCTGAGACAGGCAGTTCCTGAAGCAGCCCTCTGCTCACTCAAATTCCAGCAATGAAAAAGTGTCTTTCTCCCACAGTGGAAACCCCTCTGCTTTGCATTAAGCCTCATTAGACCTGTCTTTATTTTATGTCTGCCCACAGGCATAGGAGTTGCAGTTGCTAGGATAGGTGGACTTAAGAGACAGATAGAGAGTATGTTTACCAAAGAACACAGATATAAAAATCCAGTTCCTCTAAAAGGTGTCTCAATAAAAAGAAGGAAAAGCAAGTCTTACCTGGCAGCAAAAATCCTCAGAGATGGTTCCTACCAGTTTTCATAGTTAAGCTTCATCTATTGTTTATGCACTACTGTTTCTGTATGCACAGAAACACTGGTCCCAGCTTAAAAGCAGCAAAAATCAAAATGGAAAGCTGGCTTTTAGAAGATACCCTACCTAGAGCTGGAATATCTTAGGAATGGAGAAAGAAACAAGGAAAGGTGTGAGGGCTCTTGTTTGAGTTTTTTTTTGCCTGACCATTTGGTATTCTTCTCCACCCGCCATCCTCCACCCCATCTTCTCATTTTTTTCCTTCTTTTCTCCCCTCCTGTCAGGTCCAGGACACTGTCATACAGGTAAAGCCAGGTGCCCTAGCTGGAAATCCTGAAAAGCTTTTGAAAACTCCCTGTGGTATTTTTCTTTGTAACTAGATGTAAGCTCAATGGAACACGTGTCAAAGCTTTGTGGCGAGACGGGGGAAAAAAAAATCCTGATCTTCTTAATTACTCCCAGGAAAAGAAAGGGGGAATGTACCAGGAAAAAAAAATAATAAAAAAAACGAAGGGGTGTACAGGAGGAGCGTTACAAAATTTTCCCTTCAAGACTCTGGTCTTTTTCTGGTATGCCGTGTTCCACACAAGATTCAGAGCAAAAGACTTATTATAAGAGAGGACAGAACTACCTTGTCAAGTTTTTTGCATCAATGAAAGGAAAATTGTATAAACCACAAAGTGGTTTTCCTGTCACAATATCATAACATGAGTAGTTCCCTGCATAGTTGTCTGAGCAGAGAGGCTATGATTTCTGTATCTTCTTTTTACCCGTCATCTCTAATTATACAGGCAATGAAGATGTAGAGACTATAAATTTTTCTAACTTTCTGCACTCTCCTGCACCCTTCTGCAATGGGTTATGTTCCCATGGTAGCTAAAACCATACTGCCACTCTCAACAGTTTTGTGCCAAACACAGTGCCTTGGAACAGGCTTCTTCTTTCCTAGGTTTAACAGAGATTATTTTTCCGTTTCTTCATTACATCTCCATTTTTCAGTTTCTTAATGTAGCTGTAATTTTATTAAACTGCACATAATTCACATTTTGTACTTTAATTTTTCTTATAGTCTTAACTGGCAAGTTTGGAAAATTGGAAATCTCTTTTCCCCTTTTCTTAGCTATATCAGGGTCCCTCATAATCTCGGGTAATTACGATTATGAGGTCTTTCAGCCTTATGTAGAGAAAGGCTTCCAGCCCGTTTCCGTCAATTATTAGGAAAACTAAGTTTAGGCCCTATGCTAGCTTTTCCTTACTTTTAACCTTTTTTTTGCTGAGCTTGTCTGGTCAAGTTCTTTCTGACACAGGCTCAACTTTTTTCTGCTCAGAGCCTTCGTCACATCCTCTCTTAAAATAGGAGAGGCTCTAACAGACTCAAAAATTCTTCATATCTTTCTGCAACACCCCATTAGGCTGCAAATAATATCAATAAAGACAAGTGCACGCTGCTCTGCTCTTACTCCTAAATAATGTGTTTATGCAGATTAAGATGAACCAATGCTTTCACGGATGAGGTCCACAAAATTCAGTATAATCTTGTAATCCATCCAGAATGTCTGGATCATTATAAAACTTCTATCACATTTGGGCATTTCTAAGTCTTCGCTGACTTCTTTATAGAACCAGATAATGTTTTAAATGGAACTTTACCAACACCGCACTGAGGGAGCTATTTTTCATTATGGAAAATTTTCTTCACCTTCCAAAGGAGAATCATCATTCCTTTACGCACCAATTACAGCAGATCCTCAGAAACAGCAATGTTTATATCTTCTACAATTCCTTTCCAGATGCTTAGCCTAACTGAATGCAAACGCCTCGTTAAAACTCCATGAGTTCATCTGACAGAGAACAAAAATCTCTTACACTTAGGTATATAAGTCTCTTTGGCCCTTGGTATTGCATAGAATAATTTACTAACATGAACGGAAACAGAAGAAACAACTCTGTAGTGATGCTGATACAGGCCATAACCTATATTTTTTTTGTCACTTGATAGTGCTTCTCAGAGCGGGGCAATTCCTGAACACAATGACTCAAATCTCATTGGAAGCCTACAAAGAAAATCACTCTGGGTTTTGCTTTCTCATACTCCTAAAAGAAACTGCTTACTTTTTTATACTTATTCTGTAATTTAAACAAAGCCTTTCAAGCAGTTGTAGAAAAAAAAAAAGACTAAAGCTTGTTCATGGAGCTCTGTTTCTTATTTCTTTGCTTTACTACATTGTATTAGTTACGGGAAATTAGAAGCTAGACTACCTTCATTTCTAAAGCAGAAGGTTAAATTAATTACATTGACAAAGTCCAGTCTAGCTGTAGCGAATGGCTGTGACTAGCGTATCTTTATTCATAGTAGAAAAATATAGCGAGTTTATGCACTGGTCTTTAAATGAGCCAACAACAGCACATCTGGCCACATCGAGCACATTTCATGAGCAAATACTGAACTTGTAATATCTCAAAAGCCTACTGTTCAGAAGTTCTTTATTTCCTTTTTAAAAAAATATATTCTAGCAAACTTATTTGAAGTTGTGAAGATAAAGTTTACACTGAACTCTGAATGCATGTATTATAGATGCAACAAAACATTTGTTTTTATGTGACAAAAAGAAAATTATATTTAAAAAAAAAAGTATAACTGGAATTTTGACACACCGTAAAATTTATGTTTACTTTAAATTCTAGGGTCTCACAGAGAACACTCCCAAGCCTTACTACTGTATTGCAAAGAAAACTACACAGAAATTCTCAGTAGAATGAGCCCTCAGAAACTACGCAGACTGACAGCCAAACGCTGCTTTATTTTATTATTCAGGCTATCAAACAATTACTCAAACTCTGAGGAGCTCTGCTGGGCCTGGAACAACTCTCAGAGAAGTAGAAACAGTTATGGCCAACAAATGTTTCTGGCCCAGAGTTCTACTAATACTGTTGTGTCCTAAACGCTGGCGAGCTCACAGCAAGAGCTAAGATGCAGCAGACAACTGATTGAACTCTTCTTGTTTGCGGAAAATCATGCAGGAATTCTACGCATAAGTTCAGGAAAAATTCAAACAGTTCCCAATTTCTTGAATTTTTCTCCAGATAACAAAAGTTTACGGCATCACACTACTGTTGAGTCTGAAAAGATATCTGCAATAAAAGCAACTTAAAAAGCAGGATGGCTTGAAAGCAGTTGATCCATTCACAGTAATACCTCCAAGTACTTAAATTTTTCTGTAAGTTTTTTTTATAATTTATTAAAAAGTTATTTCTGCTAGCTGTGATTCTAAAACATGCAGTTTGGAGTCAATGACAAGCAGATACAACGAGGACATTTCATTTAGAGTTAACTAATAAAGCAATCAGTTTCACTGCTTATATAATTTTATTACTTTAGCTATATTATTATTGCTATAAATTCATTATTTCCTGACACCATTAATTCTTTCTGTTGTCAGTTCTAAGAGCATAAATGAGTAGGAAACCCAGTGTAAGAACAAAACTTGCATAGCCATGCGACATCAAAGAAAGAGAGAAAACTTCGGCTGTTAGAAGCGGCTGGGACTGCCATGAAAACTTCACTCTAAAGGGTAATACTTTACTGTTTATCTAAGGACTTCCAGATCTAACCTGAAGGAATAGTTTTCTTACCAAAGAACAGAAAAAGCATGAGAAAACTGTACTCTTTTTTTTTCTTTTCTTTTCTTTTTTTTTGGTGGACACAGCAAATTCATTATTGGGATAGCCACAGGTCTTTCTGTGAAGTCTCATAACTCAGGTAGTCATCAAATTATTCCCTGACACTCAGATTTTTGTAAGCCCTCAGACAGGTTTTTCAAAAATTGCAATTGCAGTAGATGCATTTACTGCAAACTGACCACAGAACAATGCCACTTTTTCGCCATATGTTATCTGTGCTATGTGTCTGATGTACTGTATAGTAGCATGCTCAGTGGCTCTGGGTGAACTTGAAAGCACCTGAGAAAATTTAGCAACCAAGTAAAAAAGCAAAGATGTTGTCCTTCCTCAATAATTAGTGAAAAAAAAAAAAAAAAGAAAATCACCAAATTATGGACTCAGACTAGAATTGACTAGCATTTTCAAAAGAAATGACGGAACATATATGCTTCTATTTCCCTACACTTTCCGAAGTTGCTCAGTCTCTCAGAAACACAGCTAGCAGTGGGTGTCACAAGAAAGATGTATGAGATGGTACATCCGTAGATGTAGGAGCAGGAAGCCTTTGCACCCACTGACAAATTTGGGTGACTTTTAATTTAGAACAACCTAATAAGAGAAACTGGACTCTGTCCATCCACTAGGGATTAATACCATTAATCTTAATAAAATCCCATAGCACATTCTGTAATGCAGATAAATTCTTTGAAGTAGGTTTAAACCATTTGGCTAGAATTGTGGAAAGAGAAGGTGTAAAGAATTTAACAGAAGAGTTTATTACACAGGAGGTGTTGAACTTGTAGAATATGATGCCTTTGGCTAGCACAGTAATAAACAAATAAACAATGTGCAAAGGATTGTGAAAGGAAGTAATTTACCAGCAACAACAAAAGTCTCTGTAAATCATATATAGAGATCTGTAAATCATCATACGGATCAAACCTTCTGCTCTTTATTTCCTGGCTGCAGACAAGCAGATGTTGCATTAATCTTTCATCTATATCAGATTTCCAAACCCTTACAACCACATCTATCCCAGGTTACTAGCAATTTTAAGTAGCAGTTCTGGATTGGAGGTTATACAAGCCATCAAAACCTTAGGTAAAACTTTAGACTTGCACATTTTTCTCCCATAGCTTACAAATTTAAGTGATGTCAATATCACATCTTCGCTGTGAAGGCTTTCCACAAAGATGTTGACTTTTAGTTTCCTTCTCAGCATTCCAGGTTTTGGGGATCCCACCCTGGAGTGGTTAAAAATCTCCCTTGTATTGTGTGAGATGCCTACACCAGCGCTACAGACCCTATCAGTCATGGGAGTACCTGGAATTTAGGCAGCTGCCTGTCAGTCTTTTGCTCTTCTACCCCGTGTGAATTGTTCGTAATATGCAGGGAGTCCATGGCGGCACGAGGGATAATGGTAATTTCCACAGGAGTTTGGTGAGACAACTGAAACATTGAAACAAGACTTCTCTGGGATTTTCATTCTTAGTGAAACATTTTAAGTTGCTTTAGACAAGTGGATTTGACTGGGCAATTGAGAATAATTTGAACAAATGGAAAATGCAACATTTAATTGTGCTATCAATTGTGTGTCATTGTCTCCTTTATGCTTTACCAAAAACTCCAGGAGAGGCATGCTCATGTGTGTTCTCATTAGCAGATTGACTGCTTCTGTTCTCTGTTTTACTGCTCATCTCTTCCCATGGGAACCTCGTGCTGTTTGAAGAGTGATTTCAATGATTTTTCAAAGACAATTGCATTTGCTAGCTTGGTAGCCCCTGCCCTTTGTGATGAGGAGTACTGAAGGAAAAGAGCTTTTCTTCATTACTCCAGTTGTGTGCTTTTCTGTCGGCAGCTGTGAATCTCTGGCTCAAATAATTACCATGCTATGGAGTTATTAAGTGTTTGGGACAGACCAGTCTTATGAGCAGTTCCATTAGAATAGGTCTACCCATATTTTACCTTCATACTAGCAACAATCCCAACAATGCTAATCACTGCCTAGTGAAAATTTTCTTACATTTTTGCCATTTTTAATTTAAGACAGAGTAAAAATAAGTCTTCAAAACTGATGGCCAGATACATGGCTGATGCTGTTCCATATATTAAAATCCATTACATTTGATGTTAGAGGAAAAGATGCACAGTTTATCCAGCTACAAGCATTTCAGTATGACTTCGCTGAAGAGCTCTCCAGCTCTTTGATGGAAGTAATAAACTCAAAAAGATAAGTTAAAATAAGTTTTTTAAAAATTATAAAGTAAGCAAAAAAAAAAAAACAAACAAAAAACAAAAAAAAAGCTAGATGTCATTCCTAGCTCCCATGATGTCAAATGTTTCACTGAAGAATGAATATTGCATTTTCTATATTGCAAGAAAATGACATTCACTTACTGATATCCCACTTTTAACAGATTACTTCTGTGATTAACACAGGATCTTTTAGTGATCTGAAATGCAGAATTCTGGTTGTAAAAGTTGCAGACAATCAGATACCAATAAACGTGAGCATGGGCTACTAAGCATACCAAGCAGGGCCCACAGATAAAATGGTAATTCAATATAGTTTTACTGGAATTTAATCAGAGTTTGAAAAGGCTACACACCATGCGCAGTCTGACGCTTAAACTGAAAGCTGGACACTGCAAGGAAATTTGTTCAATAAGAGGGAAAAAAACACAGCAAACTGGATACCACAGAATTATATTTATGTTGTACATCTGTCTTCACATTGCAACATCCACATCGTTCATTTTGTGACAAGTATTTCTAATAATTTTGAATACATATTTACTGTATAATACATTTTACCGAGAGGCACTTCCAGTAATTCTGGCAAAAAGGAGCATCATTATAGTGTCTAACTTACAAACCAGTAAAAATAAATAATGTTTATCTAAAAGATTTTCTTTCCTGTACAGAATCTATTTTGTACAAAACATTTATCAGCCATTAACTAAATCACTTAACAAATAGTTGTGAAGAGAATATATTAAGTATTGCTACATGTATCGAGTGCAAGATACTAGTGAAAGGAAAAGAATTACTCTGCTTATGAAAATCACCTAAAAATACAAGGCCTTGTTCCTGAAGTGTTTAAAAAGGAGAAGCTTGGTTACAACAATATTGACAATATATAAATATAAATTAACATATATAGTACTTAGTGAAAAGAACACTGTGTTAAAAACTGGTGTGTACAAATTCTGAACAAGATGGCACTTTGGCTGGCAGTTATTCTTTAAAATATTGCTTCAAAAGAATTATAAAGGTACACAAACCCCTTTTCAAATAGAGACATATAAAACTACATTTCCTCCTCTTTCTCTCAACTTTTGAAGTGAAAAGATGAAGGAGGAATTCATTTTGAAGTACATGGGTGATTTGTGGAAACTTGCTACTAGAGCTGAGTCTGAATGAGCATCGTAAAATAATCAAAGGCTCTACAGAAGGATCTGGACAGGCTGAATCAATAGGCCAAGGTAAACAGTATGAGGTTCAACAAGGCCAAGCGCCTGGTCCTGCACCTGGGTGACCACAACCTCAATGCAGCGATACAAGCTTGGGGAAGTGTGGTGGGAAAGTTGCTTGGTGGAAAAGGCCCAGGGACTGCCAGCTGAATGTGAAACAGCAGCGTGTCCAGATGGCGAAGAAGGCCAATAGCAGCCTGGTTGGTATTAGGAATAGTGTGGCCCTACTAGGGAAGTGATCATCCCTCTGTACTCGGCACTGTTGAGGTCACACCTTCAGTGCTGTGTCCAGTTTTAGGGCACTAACTACAACAAAGACATTGAAGTGCTGCAGCACATACAGAGGAAGGCAGCAAAATGGTGAAGGGTCTGGAGAACCAGTCTTGTGAAGAATGGCTGAAGGAACTGGGGTTATTTCAGCTGGACAAAGGAAGCTTATCACTCTCTACAATCACCTGAAAGGAGGTTGTAGGGAGGTGGGGGTTGGTTTCTTCTCCCAAAGTTAAAAGTGAGAGGCCTCAAGTTGCACCAGGGGAGGTTTACATTGGATATTAGGAAAAACTTCTTAACTGAAAGGGTTATAAGCATTGGAGGAGGCTGCCCAGGGAAGTGGTAAAGTCCCCATCCCTGGAGATAATCAAAAGCCAGGTAGATGTAGTGCTAAAGGACATAGTTTAGTGGTGGACTTGGCAGTGTTAGGTTAACATTTGGACTTGATGCTCTTAAAGGTTTCTCCCAACCTAAACGATTCTATGATTCCATTATTCTGTTTTATAATGGTGTCACAGGCACAGGGCCTCAAGGTCCCAGGCCAGAAGTCAAACCTCATAGGACAGGATGTAAATGGACCAAATTCTTCAGTGTTTTGTGAAGTAAAAATCCTTTTGTTGGCCTTTCGTTGATTTGAAAATACAAAACTTTTATGATTTGGCCCCAAAATCTTGTGGGAGATTAAGTGCTACAACACTTCTACGCATCCAAGATTTTCATTCAGAAAGGGTTTTGACCTTGCTAGATTAATTTATTGATTACTTTAATTAAAAGTAATGGGATTTTTTTTTTAAATCATCTTGTATGATAGACATACTTGCATATTGTTACTCAGATGGCCAAAGTGTATTGGAAAACAATTATTTTTCAAATACTACTTCTACTACTGGAGACAAAGGTTAAAAAATGTGTTTCTGTTGGAAAACATCCTACAAGTTCTTCTAGCAAAAGCACTAAAAAGAAGAAAAACCTGCCACACATCAATGAAAATGTTAATCTGTTAAACAAACATAACCTACAGTATCAATCATGTCTTCTTAAAAAAATGAATTTAAATTACTTTCCATCATGCAAACATCTTTATCGACTACTCAAGAAAAGAAACTTTTAGAAAAATAACGACCAAATGTATACTGACATGGTTGAAATATTAGAAGTATCATCAATACCACATAGCAGTTATAAATGCTGTCTTTGATTTTTTAGGATACCATCTGCAGTACTGCATTAAGACTTAGAAAAGTGAAAATTTTGCATTCCAATACTTCATTGTGTGGCAGAACCAGGCAGGAATTTTGAAAAGGAACAATAGCTTTAACAGACGGTGGGCTTTGTATGTACACACATGGGAAACCCTTAACTGTTTTTCCTCTGATCAGATTCCAGATCTTTTTTTTTTTTTTTTTTTTTTTTTTTCTTTTTTTTAAAAGGATGGGGGTAAAATGAGGAGCCAGGAGAGGAAAAAAGTCCCAACAATAAAAACCCCAAAACCTCAATCTCCTTTAAATAAATACTTAAAAGTAAAGAGCAAGTGCTAATTTACATTAATTGCTTGTACGTGTTCACTGCAGTAAAGGAAGACGGCGTTGAAAAAAACAGCATCTAAGCTCACTGCCTCAGGGCTATCGCTATGGTGAGGTGGGTATGGAGTTGGATTACTTCAAAGTATTTCTCCAGCTACATTGACAATAGCCCTCTGAAATATGGTATTTGCTCTTTACCTCCCATCATTTTCTGCCCCTGTGCCGTGTCACCCAGAATCCCAAGACATTTGGAGGCCAACAGTGCAAGTGCAGCTCCCTCTGCGAACCTGAGAAGCAAACTAACGCACGCATGCCTTGCCAGGGTTACTGCATGCACTGTGTTTTGCTTATTTGATCCGATTTCGACAGTTGTTTGAATCAGAGAGAATTTTTGAATCAAGAGAATTCAATCACAAAAGGATACATGGTCCATAGCTGTGTCAAAGTCATTTAGACCTGCTCTTATGTGTCCACATAGACAGAAGAAATATTTGGGTTTTCCCTTGTAATTCACCTCCAGGATACACCACTTTCCACACCTGCAGATTTCAGTGGTGCTCCTTGGTGCACAGAGATCCCATGTCCCATCCACAGCAGAACAAGTCCACAAGTCCCACACCTTGGACACATACTGCAAGCACAGCTTTCAAAGTAAGACACAGCTGGACTGGTCACCTGGAAAGCTCAACTGCAATAAACATTATCTAGTTGGGTTTTTTCGTCCTCTTTGCACCAAGCAAAGTTTTCTTTCATGAGGGAGAATTGAATGACTTCAGTAAAAAAATCCTTGTTTTACTATATCCTTCAGCTGGACAGACCACAGATGGGGCCAGTTGGTTATAACTAAACTCACCTTTCAAAAGGAATATTTTTACATGTGCAGGCACTCAGGGAAATTTTTGCATACACCTCAAGTGGTGCTGGCAAGCTTTCAAACCGCACGATGCTTAGTGTTGCTTCAGTTTTATCCCAGAAGAATTAACTAGCTCAAGCTTTTGCCCCCTTTGGTCATTGTGAAAACGGACTCTCCAGAAACACACTGCACTCTCTGTCTGCAGGCTCTTGAGGAGCTTGCGTTGTCTTAGGAATTCAAGCAGGTGCTCAAGTGGGCAACGTCTGCATCCTACTGAGGAGGCAGGATGTATTTTTCATCAAGAGAACACCCACCTGCTAGAAAAATCCCACTATGGTCTCTGAATAAATCATAATTAAGATGTAAATGAAGGATAACTCTCACACTGCTCCCTCCAACATCGGGATTCAATAACTGACACAGCAGGAGCTAAAACCCCGCTTTGATTTACCTCCAGAGGAATGTTGTTTTGTTAAATGAAAGTGATGAAATTAAAAGGAAGATTTATCATACTAAGTTGATCTCAAATGTTCCAGTGTTATTTTGCTCTAATTCAAAAGTTTGCCACCAATAATCAATATTTTTTGCTAGGTCAGTCTTAAGCAATGATAGCTTAAGACAGTTGGCACCATAAATTCAATTATTCCCAAATCTGTTCAACAACACTTCACATACATTTTCTTCGGGAGGCCTGGACACTGACTGAAAACACATGGTATTTTCTTTCCTCCTTTCCCTCCAATTTCCTGGCTCTAATTCCTGATAACGTAAATATGAAAGAAAAAATCATTCAGGTGTCAAATGGTCCTCTTATTTGTTGATTCACTTAAAAATATGAAAAAAAGATTCCCTCTATTTACCAGAAACAATTCTTTAATGTTTCCACCCTTTTGACCAATGCTGCAACATCAAACTAATTAAAACCTCAGAAACTCCATGGCTACTTTACTGCAATGGGATTACATTTGGTTTTGAAGTTTGAAGTTTGACATTTGAAGTCTGTTTCCTACTGGACTAAATTTCCTTTGGTCTTTCCTATGATCTGCCAGTTTGACTTCCTCCCTGTTTGTCTACACCCTCATCAACTCAGGGAAGTAATTCCACCTGTGCTGTGCTGCCAGCTGAAGAACACCCAAGTTCTCAGGCCAACATCCAGGCCTGAGACTGGAAAGAGCCAGCAACCCTCTGCACCTGCCTCCCAGCTGTGGTGCCTGCAGCAAACCTGGGAGAGGCACGTTCTCCTCTCTGGAGCAGGACACTCAGAAAATTCTGCTCATCCTTATATTGAAACCTTTCTTCCTTAAACATGCAATGCTGGAACATCTCAACTATAACAGTACTTGAAAAAGTAATAGCAAATATCATATGTTTTAAGAGTGGCAGGTTTTCCAACACTCAAAAGCCTCTTCCTTCCCAGAAAGAAAAGCCACAGACTGTCATTGCTGCTCTCCCAATCTGTTGAATGCTATTTCTGTTAGATGCTTCATCTCTAGAATGAACCAGCAGCATTAGCGCCTGGGACCAACCACAAACCTTTTGCTGCATTATGCTTTGGGCAAAATTTTCCAAAGGGCCCAAGGTTCATTTTGAAAACTGTCAAAGTCCTCTAAGATCTGAGGTCCCACTAAAAGCTCATGGGGCTCAGGCTGCCCAGTAGCCAGGCTGAGAGCCACCCCATACCTGCTTAGCTCACAGCTCAGCAGCTTGGAGACGGCACTGGGTGTGAAGGCACTCTGACTGGGGCCCAGGTTGGGCAGTACCACTGACTGACCCTGAGTTTGGCTTCTCCCCACTGCAATCTACTTTCTGAGGCATTTCTGAAGGAAGAAGAAAAGATGGGGTCAGAATTTCAGTAATATACTTTGTATCCAAAACCAAAATACCCACTCTGTAAGAGTAGGCTAATCCCCCTCTGCCTGTTTTTAAAGAACTGAAAACTAAAAGATGTACATTTTTTTTTTTAAACTGCAAAACACTGTTTAAATGAGGCTTGCTTTTTTCTAGTATTTAACAAACCTCTTTGCATACTGTACATATCAGGAACACATATCTACATTGTAAACATCCCACCTGAAAGCTGAGCAATTTGCTGATAGAATACAATTTTTTTCCTTTTAGGTTTTTTCCCCACAGGCTGTGGCTTCTTTGAGGTTTGCATCACCAGAGGACTGTACAAAGGGGACAATCATCAAGTTCTAGACTCCAAAATGTTGCTGCAACTGCATTTTAAAAGTTTTGCCCCTTTTGGGCCTGAAAGTATTATAAAAGCCCCTAAAAAAATTACCTGCTTCATTATCTATTAAAAAAACCCAGAGGAAAAAAAAAGGTATTCACCTGTCTGATATAAAAATCTCTCTGGTATTTTCTTTTGTGTTATATTTAAGGTGGTGTGGGAAATTTCCTGATCATTAACTGCCAGAAATGCATTGCGAAGTCTGAAAATCAGATTCCTAAGGAGTTGACACCTGCAGAAATTGGATTCTGCCAGGAACTATTTGGAGAAAAAAAAAAAAAAGCCACCTCTTATCAGGTTAACTACTCCCAGCCACTTTAGCATCTTCACTGCTCTTCCTTCCAGTTTGGATAAAATCAGCAAGCATTCTGGTTTTAAGCCTGTCAGCAAATCCTTCACTGTAAATGACCTGAGTTAATCAAAAAGGCTTGTGCAGCAGCAATCTGTGACAGCTGCATTGGCACTATGGAAAGAAAGCTTAACAAATTAAAAGCTGACACAGATTTTACCTAATAGCAATCAAAAATGATGACTAGGAAAAATAGAATGATTCCATTTCAGCACATTTTTAGGATAATTTGTCTTGGTTCAACCCTGTGTATGCCTGCTTAGAGGATTATGTGGAACTCCGCTTGCAGACTTTGGTCTCATTCCTGAATGCCTCTTTGTAACTTTGCCAACTGAGTGAGTGCCCACTAACACTTTCTGCAAGAACTTTGTTTTTTCTTCTTCTAGCAAAAACAATATAAAAATCAATATAAAAAAATCCAGTCCCAGTGATCATGCACTAAAAATGGAGAAAAAAGTGTTTGGAAATGTGATATTTTAAAACATCTCTGTAAGTTTAATTTTTAAAGGACAGAACAAGGCATACTAAATTCTTCTAATACTATAAGGTATGCAGATCACTTTTATAAAAAAAACCCAAATGAAATGGTTAATCAAAGTGACTGAAGAAGCGTCAAAACAGTGCAAGCTGGAATTGGTAGAGTCTTGCTGAGATCTTGGAGACAATCTTTCTTTTGAATTAATTCTACTACATTCTTTCCCTTTGAAATAGTAGCGCAATTTTGATCTTTTCTTTTCCGATTTCATTGAAAAACACTTATTAAATACTTCTGCTGATAAGAGAGCATTCAGAGCCATGCTTTAGAGTCCCTCTGTTGAAAGGCAAATGCCTTCTATACAGGTAAGAGTAGGATGGGACAACAACAGGCAAATGAAATATGTAAGAAATTAAAATCCTACTTTCCAGAAAAAGTTCACTCTAAAGAAAATACAAAGCAAAAAACCCCACTCTGAAACGGCAACACTTGCTGATTGGCTTTGACAGAGAATTTCTGGGAAGGGATCAATTTCACCATGAAATAGGGTGAATGTGTAACAACAGCAAAAATTGGTGGATGCAATGTCAGACATTTAATACGAAGGCCTTCTTCTATAAACTCTTCCTTTCACAAGCAATCTTCTTAGCAATGGACTGCAGGATCAAAATACAAAAACCGTATGTAGTCAAATTATTTTTGAGAGATACTGAATTTTATATATATACTTCTTTTTATGGGAAGAAAACTCTAATTTGTGTGGTACTGGTTAGTGCTGCCAGTCCCAAAGAGCATTAATATTTTAAAGCCTTGATCCTGTAGACCACTGGCTTCCCAGAAAGGTCTATACTATAGACTATACTATAGACTTTAATTGTTGGGTTTGGAAATGTCTACATTGTATAAAAATGTTTTTGTATTTATTTTAAAAAAATTAGCTTTACAAAAAAACCTTTCCCTTCTTTTTTTTTTTTTTTTTTTTTTTTTCTTAAAGATATCATTATCTACAGGAACCCATAAAATTTTTTCCATATTTACATCTAGATAGCTACTCATTGACAAATATAATATCGTGAAATAAAATATTGAAAGTGAATATCCAACCTTTTAAATAGACATTTGGCTCACAGCATAAACAACAGAGAAAACAGAACAAGAAAAAAAAAAAAAAGATCTGCTCTTCTTACAGTCCCTATCTTTTCCTTTCTCTTAATGAAAATAAAGAAGAAAGAAAAAAAGTAAGTCTGTTGGTGGGATCAAACATGCTGCTTCTAAGCAGAATGACAGCAACAAACTGCTCCCATCCAGCATCTCACTCTGAAAAACCAAGTTCTCCAATGCTCATGTGAGTGGTTGCTGAGATGCATGAGTGTCCGGCTGACACAGGAATGGAACCAGTCCCCCACCCTGCTCCTAATGCATCTTGTATTAGGACTTGTATTCTGAGGAAGGACATGGCCCCAAACACTCCCTATCTTTTGCTCTCAGGAGATGGTAGTTTACCTTCTGAAATGATATATTTGGCCACACACACAGAGACCTAAGGTTAGGGTGGGAAAATGACAGTGTGCCTCCAGTTTCCAAGAATGCACACACATTTGCTCTCTGTTCTCTCCTGCCCAAACACACTCACTGCCTCACATGCACCCAGAAGTACACAGAGGGCCAGGTCCTCTCAGGGGAACAAGCCAGTGTGCTACACTGTCCCTCATAACCCCCTTTGGAAAATAGATTTCCTGGCACATCCCTTTCGCCAGCAGTCTGGGAAGTGCCAAGGAAGAGGAGGAGGAGATTGCACAGCTGGACTAGCAGCCCAGGCCACCATGGTCCCTGCTGAAAGGCTGCTGCCTGCAGCTGGAGTGCAAGCAGGGAGTTGGAGGACTATGGGGAACATAAAGCTCCACAAAATGGTCTCTGGTTCCCCTGTGGGCATGTGTTCTCTAAAATTCAGGCCTTCTGTTTGTTGTCAGGTATTGAGACATGTGCCACAGCTAGTCTAATAAGAACTCGAACTATGCTATATCACATTACATCCACTCACACTTGCACACTCCCCCTCAAACACACCTATATATGTTGGCAGGATATATCAGCATTTATATAAAGCTTTGGAACTTTCATCCCTCAGCATTAAAAGCAAAAGCAAAAGTTAACTGGTACCTTACTGTTAACTGCAAATGTGCTTTAGAAGCAGCATTTCCTTAGATAACTTTCTTCTGTAAATATCACAGTGACCATAATATATCATTAAATGTATTTTGCTGAAGTGCACAGGCAATAACCCTGGCTATATATATATATTTATATAATTTCACCCACCCCTGAATCTTTTTAAAAGAAAGTCTATAAAAGCCGGTGTCGCAGTGTGAAAGCTTCCTTGAGCATAGGAGTTTAAACAATGTACCTCACCATAAAAAGGAAAGAGAAACAAATTAAACAGCTGTAGGTGCATTATCCCATACTTCTACAGTGTAGTGTCTAAATGCTGTGCTGGCTTGAGAAAAAGTCTGTGCATGAGTCAAATCTGTCTTAAAATACTGCTGTAAATATTGTCATTGGTTCGGTTCTACAGGTGTGTTCTCCTCTTCATCCCTCTTGGGCTTTCCTTTCTCCTCCTCTTCTTCCCTGATGGCCTGGATTTGTTCTGAAGATTGATGCAGCATGGACGGCTCCACGCCTTGCTTCTCTGTCCCGGCTAACCTCTCCTCATCCTCAATTACTTTCTGCCACATTTTATGGTTCTGAAGCAGATGCTGAGTGATCTGACAGTAGATTTTCCTCCTCTTGAACTTCTTCTTTCCTGTAAAACACCACGTGACATTAATGTGCTGTTTTTATGAAGAAAGAAGGAAAAGGGACTGAAGGTGTAGGAAGTAGACAGGGTGTAGTATGACATATAGGAACTGCACTGACAGATTTTTAACACCACAAACTTAAACAGTCTGAAAATTCAGAAAGTCATGCCACTCCAGACATCTGGGAAAGCAAATTATTCCCCTGAACTGTTCAAGCCCCAGCTTCATCCTGTCATGCTGTCCCTGACTATGCAGCTCACACAGACACCTAGTGCTTGAATGACTATGCAGAAAACATGTTGCTGAGCTATTTCTGCTCATTTTTTTATACCAAGTACTTACAAGACTCTGATCAACCCACTCCATAACACACATACTCATTCTGCACTCCTCCCCCACCCCAATGTATCCCTGGTTATTGCCCCAGAAAAAAAAAATCTTTATTTTGTTTTCTTCGCATTTTACTTCTAATCCGGGCTATGCTGTAGGATAACGACTGAGCAACCATTAGTAATCAAAGGAGGGAACTCATTCCTACGTTCCCTTTCCAAAGTCAAAGATCTACCACTCTACCATCACAGTGGAGACAACCTTAAAGCACAACATTGCTTCAGCAATGGAATCTGATCACTGAAGCAGTCATATAGCTAAGGGGAGCTCACTTGTGTTTGGTTTTGAAGCATCAGTCTCCTGCTGCTGACCTATAAAATGTTTTTGCCCCTGGTAGTTCTCATGACTCCTGACAGCTGCACTGCAAGAGTTTTGCTGTCTGAAGTGTAGGTTTTCTTCTGTGTCAATATAGTCTGTCCAATGCAGACTATTAACTCCTTAACAGGACAAAGCCTGAAAAGTTTCTCTGGTCATTAACAGTGGCAATGGCAGTCAAAGAACTGAAATAATATCCCCTCCAAAGACAACTGCTGATTTCTTTTTTAAAAGAAGGTGACGTAGAGGAATGTTTTGTACTAAATAAATTTGCGTGAATTAGTATTTGCAGGTTGCCTAAAGTATGTCTGTGTCAGGATCCAAAACGTTTAGCCCTTAAAACTTTTGAACTGGAAACAAAGAGCTTTTCACTGAGCACAAACCAAATCCAACTCAATCCTTCATTAGAAAGCCCTTGGGTTCCCTGTAGGAAACCTTCAGGTTTAGTACTAATAAGAAGCCCCTATGCTGCCAATGCTGCTGCAGGACATTCTCTCCTGGGTTTCCCGGGTGACCCCACATCTTGCTGCTCTTTGCAGAGATCAGCAAACTGTGGTGTTAAAATTTGTCTGAACCACTAAAGGCTGAACCTGTTTAATTCTTATACTTGCACCATTTTGCAGAATAACAAAACTAATGAGTGATTTTAAGCTATATTATGTTTTTATAACTCTTAAATTTATCTCATTTGCTTTAGTGAATTATCAGGACTTATGTGAAATATTTTCCACCACAGTTATATTTCCACCTGCCTAAAAGGCAATTTCATCAAGAAAAAGACCTTCACCAATATCTACAGAACTCTTAAGTTTCTATGCATCTGACATCTCAACGTTTTGTTTTAATGCAAAAGTTTAGAACAATCAAAGTTGTGTTGGTCGTAGGTATAAATTGCTAAGACCCCACTATCAACACAAAAGACGCTGCAGATCCCCGATTCAAATTCACAGTCCCAGATAATTTAGGGAACCGGAAGGAAACAGTTTGTAACATGTTAGTGTGACTGAGAAGATGAGCACCCCACATTTCATAAGAAGCAAATAGGAAGAATTAGTTTAGATATCTCAAAGCTTCTGATACTTTTTTTTTTTTTTTTAAGGTTTTGAAAAAGATAAACAGCCTAAAAGCACCAGATTGCATAGTAAGATTCTGCCATGGAGGAGAATGTAAAATACTTCAATCGCTAAATACTTCTACAGCATCAGCACCTCAGAGCCTCTTTTATTATTCTTGTACACCATGCTAACTCATGCAAATATTGAGTGCTTTCCTTGAAAAATCTTCTCCCAACTGTCCTTTAAGTTAAATTGTTATAGTCTACTAACATCAGTGCTGGAAGCAGTTTAAAAATCCCTCATGCACCTCATGATCCACCCCAGAAACCTCAACTGAAGGCAGAAACAAGTAGTACATATGAAAAACAATGAGTACCAGTCCTGAAACCACGGAGCATGTCCTTTACTAATGTGGCTGGCTACATGTCAGCTTCACCAAGGCCAGCACTGACTCACTCTTACTCTGGAGAGGTCCATGTTCAACCTAACCAGCTCACATCCTCAATACTTTTACAATACGGTTTTGGTCACAATATGGAACTTGCTCTGTTGAAAAATGTGTGAGCAACTTACTGGATTCAGCATTTTCACAAGTTTCCATTTCTGCTGTTTCTTCCTCTTCATGCTCATCAGTGTCTCCCGATTCATCACTATCTTCTATCCATTTTCCTGGCATCAGCCCTGCTGAGTCATAGGAGTTACATAGTGGTCCCACAATGTGAGTGATGAAAGATTCCTGAAGGTGCGCCAGCTGGGGAGCAGAGCGATCCATGAAAGGACTGATTGGCAAGCCTAGGCTAGCCTCTTCATCACCCTAAAGATGAAAAATAGCAATAATTTCTCTGAAGTAAATGAAAGCCATGCCACGAAAAGGATTAATGCACATCACGCCAAATAAAAATGATGAAAGAAAACCAATTCAACTCTAATGCCACTTCCATAGCATACCAGTGTGACAGTACTACAGTGCCATCACATCAAATGGTTAATCGAAGTTACAGCTCTTTTCTTGTAAGAGGACTCAGACTCACTACCAACAGTACGAATGTAACAAAGATATTAGTTGATGACTGTGCAAAATGATGGCCACTTCCCTGTTTGAAAATTATTATTTTCTATCTTTCTTCACATTATTTTAAAAAAATACCTTCTGATTTTGTGATTGTTACCTCATAACAACCTTGTAGTCAGGCATCTGTTTGCAGGAAACAAGACTGAACTTCTACAAGCAAGGGCTAACTCACTGAACTAGTTTTCTTATGAATTTTGTCCTTACTATATATAAGATGGAGAGATCCTCTTGCTTTTGAGTCATACATATTTGTTCCTGGGACTATTAGAATGATCTATGTGAAAGCACAAAAAGCTGTTTCTTTCCCACAAAGCTTTTTTTGAGGTTTTTTTTTGGGGGTAGAGGGGAGCTATAGGAAAACTTCTTTCTCCCTCTTCTCATAATTTAAAAGAAGGTAAACCTTTTATTGTACAACCAAGTCTGATATATTCCCACATCCCTATTGCAGCAAAGCTGTTGGTGGTATCAATGAGTTTTCAGCTGAGTAGACATATCATGACTGGATGCCACCTCCCCAGGAGAAAAATCTAATCCCCCAAATCAAGCTTGATATGCAAGTTGATGTTTTAATACAATACAAAGATCTAATTTGAGAATATATATTAGAATTAAGAGAGACATTTTCCATTTCCATTATATTACAGCTCGCTCAAATTTATCTCCTTGTGACCTAATTTTTCCAAAAGTCATGGACAATGTATCTGGTCAACATCCTGTTGGTATCTGGGAAGGCCAAAGAATCAGAGTTAGATTTTGAAATACGTACAACCTATCAATCTATGTCTCATTTCCTTGTGTTTTGTTTAAAACTTTTATAATAACCTACCCTGAAATGTTATGTTCAATCATTAAACACAAAATATTAGTGTTAGCAAAAACTGAAAAATGCCACCCATTCTTGAAATAGCAAGCAAATTAGGAAAAGGTGGCAGATTGCTCATCTTTACAGTAACACATCTGAGATTTCTTAGTTGTGAGCTCTCAGTAGTGGGAAGAAAGCTGAGAACTGAAATGTTTACAAGTTCTTTTTTCCATGTTTCGTTAAAACATGATTTATTATGTGAAACATTTTGCATTGCATTTTTTGATTCTTTTTAATATGTCTAACCTGTGTTCAGGTAAGTATGCCAAGCATGCAGAGAGAAGAAAAGGAAACATACTCTAACTATATGATACAGGATTTTGAATGCTTCTGTGCAACACATTTCTAATACAGAGTTTTTATCTATATGGGAGTTAAATTCTTCAAAGGAATTGGTGTTTACTAAAGGAAATTCAAGAAAGACATTTCATTATTTTCACAGCATAGGTTGAATGTACACATGCAATTCTAGGGAAGTTCAAATGTACAATGCAATTCTAGGGAAGTTCAAACTTTATCAAATTGTCCTTTTTAAAAATGAGAAAATAAAGACTTTTCCCTTCTCAGAAAAATACCTGATGGTCAAAAGCATGGTGAAGATAGTTTGATATACCTCTCACAACATATTACATCAAATAAAAAGAGATTTTAAGATAGATTAAAAAAAAAAAAGAGAATCTAGCTTATCCTTCTTAACACCAAAAGTACCTCCTAGGAAGAAAATGTTCTCTGTTTTCAACCCCATCAAGTGCCCTGTCAGCACAGGAATTCATGCCATGCAAAAAAAAGTAAACCAGGAAACCCATGGGGATGTACTGACTTCTCAATATGGTGAAATAACATCTTCTATTAAAACAAAACTAAATCCAAAAAGCCCTAGTATCTTATTGACTACCTCACCTCTTGAATTTTGCATGCCAAGAGTTCAAATCGATTTGCCCATGATTCTCACGCCAAAAGTAATGCCATTAACAAAGACAATATATGTGTTATTCTGAATCAAAATTTGCAGAGAGGATAAATTACAAATGTTTGATTTTTTTTTCTTATTTGAGTTATTTTTGATTACAGTATTATAAGAGAAATAGTCTTCAACAGTCCTTTGGAGCAGCTTCTTCCAAGAGCATGAAAACAGTAGCACATTAGTAGTGACTTCAGGAAAACAACCAAACTCCTATAATGGAACAGAAAACACAGTATCCTCCCACGTGTGTTCTTCCCAGTCTTGATTTAGAGCTCACTATCCAAAAGTCTGACAATATAAATGTACTGGAGCATTTATTACCCCTGTCATAGTTATGTTGGATTGAAGGAGAGTCACATCATACATCTGACTAACAGGTTTTGCCTGCATGCAGTAGTCATTCACTTAATTCTGGGGATGATTACAGCTTAAGTGAAGTAGAATTTTTGGGGAGAGTTGTAATGAAAACAGACAAGTATGAAGAAAAGCATTTCCTGAAAGAAAATTTGGGAGATGAAGGTTGACCATTGTTATGGAACTCTCTTTCTTTAAGAATATATTAAAAGAAAAATGCAATCAACCAGAAATGTAATATATGTAAAGGTCATTATCCTTTCTTTTTCTCAGAAGACGTGAAATAAATGAAGGAGCTTCAGGTCAATGTCTGAATTTTGTCCCTTTCCCCATTTCTGTATATATTCCAGAAGGCAGTAGCAGAAAATCCTTTATTTTTTTTTACAAACTGTAAATTTAAGGGAAGATGAAAAGGTTTTAAAAGGGATTAGCCTGTGACTAAGTTACTGCACAGCCTCCTTGAGAAGTCTGTGGGGTGTTTTGTTCAGTGATTTAGCCTGCTTGCTTCCTCTTGAAAAGACAGGATGTCTTTTGGAGCACATTCAAAATATGTTCCCACTCAGACAACTGAGGAATAGTGTGGGAACAGTCCCATTCCTTGCACTTGGCAGGGCTAAATAGGTTATAATGAGAAAAGGTTCAATTAAGGGCTCTGTTATACCTGTCAGGAGAGGAGCAGTGCCTGGCTGTATTCCCACGTCTTTGTAAATCAATCTGTGGCTGTCCTCCTTCCTCACGCTACCATCAGCTGAGCTTTGCATAATTACTGCAGTTGTACTGACAAATCTTTTGAAAGCTGAAAGTGTTGTCTTAATAAATAATGAGTCAGGATCAACACACAGGGAGCAGATCTGGTTAGTCTGTGATAAACTGAAAGTCAGTTTTACAGTTATGTTCTGTTAACACAAAGGTCCTGTGGATGTGAACAGAGACATGGCCCGCAGTGAAGCGAAGATAATTTCTCTACTCTGTTCAACCAGGATGCTGTGTCAAGTTATGGAGATGACAGGTCAATAAAAAATGTGAGTCACATGGAGTGACTGCAGGGGAGAGCAACGAGAACCAACTGATGTCTTGAAAAGACACACAAGGAAGCATAAAAGGATAGTTTATGCTAAACAAGACTGAAAAGAAGATATAACAACTAAAAACAGAAAAAAAAAAAAAAGGAAAGCAACACTTGCTGGTCATGTCCACTGTGAGGATAGTGCCAGACTGGAACAGTTAAGCCTGTAGAAACCCCAATGCTTTGGGAACTTCAGTGACAAACAGACTTTCACTGACCCAGCAGAAGGATGATTGTGTGTAACTCACCATCCCTTTCATTGCTATTCTCTGTGATTTTCAGCCATCATAAGTACTAGCATGCTGCAGGCCTGTTTAATGCAAGATACACAACCAGCAGATACCACTTTGGACATGTATTTATTTACCTGTTCATAAAACTCATTGACGATGCCTTCTGTCCACTGCAGATGCAAATCTTTGCATTTTGCAGGCCCATTTATGTCAGCCAGTTTGATGCACATTTGGCAAACCAGCAAGCGGTCGTTCTCATTAGTCCAGTCAATTCCAACATCATCATTCACCTAGTAGACAGAAAAAGGAAAACTCTGACAGTAATCCTGGGTAAAAGGATGCATCCACAGAGGAAGTTCTGCCCTGGGATATCTTACAGTATATTTAGCTATTTAACAAAATCACAAGTGTAAGCAGGTAAGTCAATGCAAGGTTGGCACTTACAATCAGTTATAGAGGAATATGCAAGGAGAAAAATAAGTGATAACCAATGATCATTGAGATAAATTATGAAAAATTAATATTTAGCAAATGATGTGCCTGTTTCAAAGCATTTGCTGGGAAAACAAACAAATGCAATCTTTTCATGACATTTTCCAAGAAGTGACTACCTAATTAGTACACAAAGATAAATTACCATCAAATGCCATACTGACTTAATTGCAGTGTGAAAACGCAGGTAATAAACTTATTTTCCTATTCAACGTACGTATGCCTGAAAGCATTCCCTTACCTTTTTCTTTTTCTCTATTTTTCCCATACCTCCCACAATAGAAAGTGATATATGCTATCAACTGGTCTAAAATAAAAGTATAACCTTAAAGAAACACAGAAAAGTTGAGGCTGAAAAGCACCTTTGGAGATCATCTAGTCCAACCCCACTGCTCAAGGCAGAGACAGCTAGAGCAGGTTGCTCAGGATCACATCCAGTTCAGTTTTGCATATCTCCAAGGAGAGAAACTCCACAACCTCTCTGGGAAACCTCTTCCAATGTACAAGCCCTGTCACAGTAAACATGTCCTTTCTTATTTTTAAACTGGGATTCCTGTATTCAGCTTGGGCTCATTGTCTCTTGTCCCATCAACAGATATCACTGAGAAGAGCCTGGCTTCACCTGCTTTACTCCTTCCTTCGAGTATTTATACACATGGCTTCATCCCATCAGGTCCCATGGACTTGTGTGTGTCCAGTTTAAATGCTCCCTAACCTGATGCTAGTCACCAGTCTTCACTATTTCAGACTTTCTCTCACACCCAAGGGGCTTGGGATTCCTGAAGCCAAGTCTTAGCCACAAAGACTGTGGCTGAGAAAGCACGGAGGACTTTGGTCTTTTACATTTCCAAATGGTCAGCAATACCAACCTCCCAGTGATACCCCCTAGTGTGGGAGGGTCTCTTTTCTACTGTGTATTTAATTTTAAAATCGCTCCTTGAAACACAGCCTCAATTGCCAACCTTGGCTTGCAATATTTCAAAAATTGAAATAGAAAGTTGCTGTGTTATAACTAGATGAAACTTCCATGTCCTCTGTCAGCAGGTCCCCGGCCCCATAGAGCAGTGCGCCCACATGGTGTGAGCTTTGCTTTTGGTGTACACGAACTAACATAACTAATGTCAGAAGTCTAGTAAGTGCTCCAATGCATTAATATGTGTCAGATAGTGAGCTTCCTTATTTCTTGTTAGGACTTTCCAGACTGCAAGTTTTCTGGTGGGAGGATGCTTCCATTACACGTGTTTACACTGACTTCTGTCTCTCCCACTGTAGCCTCAATATATTAAACTACAGTTCCACAATTAATCATGTGATCATTTAGTGCTAATTTTATCAGCTATAGCACCTCCAGCCATACACAAACATGACAGGTATACTCTTTGTGAACACTATGGTACAAAAGAAATTTTGGCAACCAAACAACTCTTTTTAAAGCAGTGATTATTCTGGGAAAGCTAGGCTCAGTACAAGCACTGGTTAATATGCTCACATTCTCCACTTTTTATTCTGTGCATGACCATTTGACTATTCAAGCAATAAGGAGAGAGAAGACGGTTAACAGATGTCCTTACAAATCTATAGTGAGCTGGCAGGATGTGACACAACGGATTGTTCTCCTATTTATCTGCAGTGTCTCGGGTATTGCCTTGCTTGGGTACAGCAGTAGTTGCACCTACTGTTGTCTAGCCTGATAGATTTAAGACAAATTTGGTTTCCAACATCCACAATTTACATGTAGTACTTTGGTCAAGCTTGTCCAAAGTTAAGACAGTTAATCTCTGTGACAACGCCACAGTAATGACTGGTTTAGCCTGTTGTTTTTCATTCCGTGTTTTCACAGAAGTGAAAGATTTTTGTCCAGACTGTAAAATTCAAAAGATATATTCAGACAGTCTAAATTCCCCATGTTTTATTGTCATCATAGCCCTGAAAGATGAGAATCTGCCAATACTGTTCAACAACTTAAGAGGAAATTAGATGAAAATGATCCCAGTGTTTAAATTTAAGACCTAAAGAAATCTCCCTGATATTACCAGAGGTTTTGGAACATGCCTACCATGAGTACAGAAAGAGTTTGGACTTTTATAGCTCTACACATCAGTTCTCTGAATCATACCCTGAATCATAATGTAAGGCATTTTTTAAAGCTTCTTAATGCCTAGCAGAGAGAGATATTATAGGGAAGTGAAAATCAAAACCTACATCTGGAAGCTTCAAAATTTCAGGATACAGGTACATGCTAAGCAATACCACAAGAAAACATTTCATCTATCTTGTCAAAACAGCTAGGAGGCCTTAGTCCTGGACAAGAAACACACAGTCCTTGGTGAGTTTCTCACAAGAAACAAAAAGGCAGTAACAGCTCCAAAAGTACATATCATCTAGGTAACATTCCAACAGCTTTGATGGACAGAGTTTATTAAAGTAACTCAATAGGTGGTGATTTCCAATAAATTAGGTTGAAACTGGACAATAATTTTTAAGAATGTTTTCCTAGAGTTGTGTTTTTATGCTTATTGAATGGAACGTGAAAGAAAGATCTTTAGTTACCTCTCTCTGTAGTTTAGCTATTTGAAATAAAGTAGGAGAGAAAGAGCATTCTTTCCTTGTATTTGAAATTAAAATTTCAATTTTTTCATGATTTCTGTGCTTTGCTAATATGACAGTACAATTAAATCAATAAAAATTCACATTAAATAGTTAGCCATTTAATGTAAAATTGGTAGCATCTTTGATTATTTCCCCCCCCGAGTGCTTTGCTAATAGGTTTTAAGTGCCAGTAAACAAGAAAACAATGTTGAAAAGTAGAATTTAAATGGAATTTGCATTCAAGTAGTTCATAATATCCTTAGACTTAAACCAGTTCCTGAAAAAAACCAAACATATATAAGAAGAGAAGCTGTGCCACTTATTTAAATAAGTGAAAAATAACAGAAGCCACAGATTACTATTCAACAGAATGTTTTACAGCAATGAAAAGAATATTCAGAAGAAAAAGGGACAAAGCAGCCTTCCTAGTCTTTTTACTGTGGTGCTACCAAGCCCCACAGTCTTTTCTGATCATCCACCAGAAACATGAACCAATCTTCTTACCTTGGCATTGAATTTGGCAACAAAATCAAAATGTTTCTTCAGGTCAGTAGCTAAAATTGCCTCAATGACGAGGAAGCGGAAATGCTTGAACTCCACATGGTCAAGGTTGACCAGGAAGTTGTACTCTGGCCTTGACATGAAAAGGTTCCAGGCAGCAGCAGCGTGGTGGTTCTCCAGGACAGAGCGGTCGTTGTACAGCACTGCCTGTGAAAGCAATGTGGGCAGCTTAAAGCTGAGAAACTCCTTAGCAAAAGAAACACTGCAACGTAGGGATGAGATTATGCATAAGGGAGGCTCAGGTTTGGTTAATTTGTTTTTTCTTCCTAAGGTTTGAAGATATGATTTTGGTAGGACTAAGAGCAGACACCTGAATTGTTGCGATGGTGAAGATTTATTTGGAAAAGGGGTCTTTGATTCTTGACTGAACTGCATCATATGACAATAGATTATTGTGTTTCAGGCCACAAATTAATGACTAAAATAATGGAGGTGTGTGCTTCCCTGCTTTATTTAATGGGGATTACTGTCCTTGGTATTTGTATCTGGCAGTTCTGCCCATATTGGGCTCTTCCAGACACAGAAACAAGTGAAATTCCAGTTTGCAACCTGACAAAACACACTCTGCCTGACAGATTTCTCAATCCAAAATTGGTTAAATCTTTACTGCAACAAGACCCATAGCTCTCACAGTATATGGCAATTCCATTGAGAAACCAAAGAAAGATCTAGAAAATGGACTTTAAAGGACAACAATCTTCCAGTAAATCTCTCCACTTCAGCAGCATTTAGTCTCTTGACAATTGGGTTTATGGAAAGAAAAGCTTTTGGAAATATGTTTCTATATACAACAGATAGAAGTTTTATATATTTTTACACAAACATACACACATAAGTTCCAGTGGCTTTTCACTTCAATTTTATTTTTCTGTCATCTAGAGATGAAAAAATTCAATCCTGTCCTAAAGTATAAAATCTGTTCTTTACCCCATAGAACAGGATGCTGAAGCAACTCAGCTTTACAGCCCATCTTTCCTAACTGCACTGTAAGCATTTGAGATATATTCTGCTAACTAGGCCTAACTCGAAAGCAGAAATACATTATCATTTAATACTTTATCATTACTGAAAGTTAGTAATGAAAAAGATGAAAAAAACCCTAGATGCCAAATGTAAGTTCTGCAAATTTCAGGTGATACCAGATTAAAAAAAACCCAACAAAAACAAACAAACCAAAACCAAACCCCCAGACATAACAAGAATAATTTGAATTTTCTCCCCACTCATTTATATTCAAACTAGAGACAATACATTAAAGCTAATAATCTAACTTCATTGATTTTTATGACCAGAAAGCTATAGCACTCATTTCTTAAAAATAGATTTTAGGATAGCATACATTTTTATCAATCTATTTAGCTGGCCAGAATATCAAAGTTCTCAATCACACAAAGGTGTTGCAAGGATGAAAAGTATTACTATCAGTTTATAGACAAAATGATATAGAGCAAGTTCAGGTGACTTGCTCTTACTAAGAGAGGAATTCTGGATTCAAATCAGGGAGTAAATCTAGAATTTCTGCATCCCTATTGGACTTCATTAGGCTACCTTTTTTCCTTTCCTTGTCCATAGACATACTTTTTTTCAGCACAGTATGCTGAAGCCAGGCAGGTCAGCTATGTCAAGTATGGAAAGATGATCTCATAATTAAGCCAATAAATAGTAACTCAGAATTGTTGAATTCAACTCCCAGCATTGGCAGCAACTTCTGTGTAATCTTAGGTAAGTCTTAATTCTTCATTTATAAAATTGAGATTATTTTCTACACCCTGCTTACCAAGCCCTAATAGATGCATAGTGTAAAAATCCATTCATAAAAGACTGCAGCTGCTTATATTCTATAGAAACAACAGAAAATATGTTATGATCATGCACAAACTCATCCATGTAGTGCATTGTATATTTGGCTTTTTTTATTTTATTTTAACCTTTCTGTGCCTCACTGGGTATTCTTCCTTTATTTCACAGTTACAGATTTTCTATCAGTCAGCAGAGCATTAGCTTCTCCTTCGCTGAGACATTTTATCAGTACCTTTCTTAATAGCTCTACTAACTGAGAGTGAAGAGGGTGTATAAGAAGGGTCTCAGTAGTAATCCCCAAGTGAAGTGATTATTTCTGTTACTTTGATGAGCTTTTTCAAAATATTTGGTAGACTTGTGCCTAATGGAAGCCACAGGCACCACTGGCAAGGAGAAGCTGTTACCAAAGACCTTCCAAACTGACCAGCAACGCTGCCTGAGATTTATTTACCTGAGGAGCACTCGTTGCTACCAAAAATGCATTAGTCCTTCCTGGATGATCATAGTCATGCATGGCTGCAGCTACATAAAGAGCCATCAATTCAAGGGCAGGGATGTTGCCAGCTAGGCATCCGTAGCTGTCATCTGTAGGTGTGTATGTCTTCGAAAACACATAACCCATATGGCCATGAGTGATTCCACTGTCAGAATCTGAGGAGAAAAAATATACAAATAAAAAAAAATAATCCTTAACACTTTTTCAGTGACTTACTCAAAGAGACAGAAGGAACAAAGCAGGAAGAGAAAGAGCAAATTTACAATACATAATAGAAGAGTAAACACATCCTGCCTCAAGACTTTCTGATACTGTGCAAAGGATCCAGTACAACAAGGCACACAATTGGAAAGGAACAAATTCTGATCCCACCTGGGGATCTTCCAGCCATCCAACAGAGCCTGTTCTCCAAGTATGTAAATTTCTAACAATAAGCCATGGATTCATGGCCATGCTGATGCTTTGTGGGTAGCTTGATCTTTCCATTCCATCCTCTAATTGCTTCACCATACAGATTAGTCAATGAGATACTAACAGTCCTTAAAGCAACAGATCAGCATTTATTAATTCAATTCCAGTGCATGTTTTCCAACCTAAAGGTCTAGACTTAGGATCGGAAGTGATAATCCTCTTAACAGCCTCTTGTTGAAGCAGTTTTAAAATGCCCATCAGAGGCAGACACTGAGTGAGATGCTTTGCTAATTTAAAGCTTGAATAGATCTTACATGCAGTTGAATAATATATTTCAGATAACAAACACCAAAAAGCCCCAAAACTCAACACCCATTTCTCATCACCTAAAAAGTGTCCAACAACCCCCATTAATAAAATTTTCCATGAATAAAAATGTTTTCCACCCCACCAAAACATCCTAAAGAGTTTCAAAATTATATACATGTGCCACACAAACTCCACCAAAAAAAAGCAAAGTGGTTTCCGTGGCACAAACTCCTGCTTTTCTGGTAATTCCCTCAGAACTCCCACAAAACCCAGACAGCTCCTCTAGTTGCTACAGCTGAACCTGGAGAAGTTAATATAAAGATGCAATAATAGCAGCTTCCTGTAAGGAGATGAGTGGTTTTGTAAACTGCTTGCAAAATGAAGACAGTGAGGAAAGGCAACAGCCAGGCAGTGGCAAGTGCACAGCACTACCTGCATGCCCCAGTGGTTTTTTAACAGTGAAACAATTCAGGGTTTGAGGACTTAAAAGTCTATACTACTTCTGATGTTAAAAAGCATTTCTAGTATGGTTTTGTAAAATTAAAACATAAAAAAGGTATTGTAAAAATCAAATGGTAACCAACATCTGTTACTATGGTGATAACAAAGGCTTGCACTCACACATCACTACATGTAAAATATTAGGTTTTGGAAGATTATTTCCATTCTCTTTGAAGTTACATGAACATACCTTAACACTTTCAACATCCAACACACTACTAAACTCAGGAGTCTCTATAATAACAAGCACTGCATGCGGTCCTCAATTGTTGGCTTCCTTCCAGCAAGTTTCACAACAAAAGGTTTAAAAATACAACATGCGTACTTGCACATTTAAATATACCTGAATCGCTTGCTGAGCCATGATCATTAATCACAGTTGGGAGTCCTGGGATGGGCTGAGTAGTAAGGTACCAAACAGCATGTAGAACGTCAGTTGCATGGATTCGGTTGTGATCTGTGTTATGAAGCAAAAGAGCCTGCTATTAAACATGAAGGATATTTCCGACCAAGGGAAATCAGCACCATCTAGTGGGTACTGTGTGGCAGTCAACTGAGCAGAGACAAATCAAACATTATCACAAGCATGAAAAACAGCTGTAGTGTGTAAATACTCAGTTTTTCTTCTACTACAGTTGAAGCACATACCATGGTATGTCTCACACCAGTTGAGAAAGAGAAAACAGCAGAGAAGCAGTGGGGTTGCAACATAGGCAACTTTGCAAAGAAAGTATTAAACAAGGCGCCTGACCTGTGTTACCAGCTCCAATCCTTTACTCCAGTGGTTGCTTTCAGCTAGATAAATGCCACCAGGTAATCATGTGTTGCTAATCTCTAATTCAAATGAAACTAGTGGGAAAACCTCACCCACTTCAGTAGCCAAATTTCACGCAGCTTCTAAACACAAGGCAGGTAACACCTGACTCAAACAAATTTAGGTATTGTGCTAGCATCTGTACTGCAAAAATTTAAACTCAGGATGTATGCATACCACACAGTTAAACCAGGTTCTTTCTGCAGTTTTCTGGCCAGATATAGCTGTTCAGGCCCTGGATCCTCTAATCTGGCTTACTACAAGCTCTCTTTGCAGAAATAAGAGATAAAAGTCACTCCAAGACTCATCCCAGCAAATCCTTCAAGGCCAGATAAACTATCCCACGGTCAACACAACTGGCTGAAAAAGAATCTCACACTAGTTCAGCACAAAGCATCATCTAAAGATATGCTGGCAAACAGCAGCCCTGATGCTGAAAGAGGGGTAATGTTTTGCTGCATCAGGACCAAAGCTTACATCTAAAATCAAACCACTGAAAAAAAAAAGCATTTTAGCTTATGAATCAGGCCAGTTTGTAGCAAAGCACAGGTATCTTCTACAGTGACTAGCTAAACACAAACAAATCTGCTAATCTAAATGATAACCCATGGCTACACTATTGCTGCTGCAGTTCTGGAATGATGCATTTCAGAGGACAAAGTGCAAAAATGCACAAAAGGACTGCTGAGTCACCCCCTATCTGTAAAACTTGAAGTAACTGGCTACATCTTTAGTAATCAGTCGTCTTAGTTGAAGGCGACTTGGAAATGCCAATCATACATGTGTCTCATTATCAAACCAACTGCTGGAACAGGCTTTATGGAAACAGGTGAAAAATTAGGTTATATTAAGAAGATAATGGTCAAGAATCAAGGTAACACTCAACATATGTATCCCTCTTTGGAAAAATTACCAGCACACACGTCCAGCAGCCCACTCTAAGAAGTAATAAGTAAATTTGGCTGGATTTCATTAGGGGTGAAAAAACATCTGTACTCTGGAGGAATATTATATTGCTGGACTGGCAGCAAAATGTGTAAGCAACCTGTTTTTATACCTGCTGCATCCTAAAGATAGGCAGCATGCAGCTGACAGAGGGTTTCTCAGAACTGAAGTTGAACTTCTATGGAAAAAGTGGAACTTCTATGGAAGTCACTCCTTCTATGGGACAAGAGGAAGGAAGGAGAAGACAGCATGATGTCATGCCAGTTGAGAAAAGACATTAAAATAGGGAGGGAGTATGTTCTCCCCTGTACAAAGTACTAAGAACATCTTTCCAGAGGCACTAATCTCACAAAACCTGGACAACAATCCTGGACTTGGCATCTAATGCTTTTCTCAGGAGTAAAACTGGGATAAGCCCCTTGTGTAGTCTTGTATGAATAACCCATTTTTTCACTTCAGCAACCAGAAGAAAAAAGTGGCCAAGTCATTCTGTTTTTTACCCCTTCACTGAAAAGAAAAACTGGAAGGTAATTTCATTTTGTATTGGACAAAATATTCTGCTTTACTAAAATGAAACACACATAAGAAAAACCAAAGAAATGAAGTATTAAATTCACAAAAATTCCTTAGACTCTAGGAACAGTTAAGGTTTTTTAAAAAGGGGGAATGACTCTAGTAGGATGGACAGACTGTGGGACATGCACCTCTAGCCCCCTCAGGCTGTCATCTGCTGCTTAAAATCCCTGGTCAGCCTCAAACTAAGGAAAAATTTGAAATTTGGTCTCTCATTTTCACTGAATAGAGTCCGAACCACCTGGCTGGAAGGCATTTTGAGGTAGCTTTCTTTCACTATAGCTGTTCCAAATGGTATTTAATATTTGCGAGAGAGACTATATGACTTATTAGGCCAACATCTCAGACATTTTTCTTAGAGATGGAAGAAAACAGGGTGTACTATATTCCTCCACACAAGGGTTATCCACCAGCTAAAAGAGATCTTTTTTTTTTCCTCCTGGGAAAAAGAAAGAAAAAAGAAGTCCTTTGCAGTTGAAGCACCAAAATTGGATTTGTATTACTAAATACTTTGGGGATGACTGAAAGCAGCTTTTTCTGTGAATAAATGATTCACACTGAAAAACACCAGCCAAAGCTCTAGCTGCAGAAGAACAAGATGCACTCATCTACTTGGCCTATTTTTTCTGTTTACAAAGCTTTGGTAGAATAGCACTCCTACTGTGTAAAAATCCAACCTGCTTATGGGGTGGAAATGTTTCAATAACCTCCAGCTGGGGCACTGGTGTGTACTTGCATCATCAACAGTACTTTGTACTTATAGTAGCTTTCCATGGTTTCAGGCTTGCACAGAATTTGCCATGAACTATTATTATAGGAAACAACAAGAGATATTAAGCACAATGAAAAAAAGAGAAGTGAGGTTGTGATTCAACACCAGCTCTTACTAGAGAGCCATACATTTTTTAGCGGGGTAGCTGTAATAAAAAATACCTGCTATAACAGAGAAGAAAGGCTTCAATAAGAAAGTGTGTGGAAAATACCCAACGCTTTAGGGAAGCATCGTTATCTGCTGGGAATTTTAACTTACAAGGTATCTCTCGGTATCCACATTCCAAGGCATGGAAGTAGTTCATAAATTCCCTCACTGGAATCTTAAAAGTCTCAAACAGCCCCATGTCTTCAAAAAGCCTGTATGATACCTGAAAAAAACCAAAATCACCATCCTGCTAAGTAGACTGGTAAAACTCTAAAAATTAGATATAAAAATAATTGTCAAATTACCCCATGAAAACCTGCTTTCCTGGTAGCATTTTCTCAAGTATATTTGATCCAGCTATAGCTACAGATATTTGCATTTCCATATGAATATATTTACATAGGCAAACAGATGAGCTATTAGTACCAAACATTCCTCACAACTCCTTCATTATACTGTTGCAGACGTTTTTTCTTTCCTTCTGGTCTATGTATTCCCTAAATTTTGCAAGCACTTCAGAAACATACACACATTAAGGAATACATCCAGAGGCCCTTAGTATCCTGGAAAAATTTTTGCATGAACTTCTCCAAGGAGCATCCATGAATCAAATCCATTCCCAGAAAAAGGGGGAGTAAATGAAGGAATGACAAAAGGAGAGAACTATTTGGATCCTATGCATTATCTGCTTTCCCTCATTGTGGCAATGAAATGGTAAAAGTGACTTTGACAGGATTTCAAGAGGCATCAAGCAGTTTAGGAAGCAGAGCTGCTCCATGTGTTTCTGTATGGAAAGATGACTGTAGACATCTAGAAGGGGATATATTGGAAGGGAGAACATGATGGATGAGTTGAGAGATGATGGATGGGAGCCACGACTGCTCAGAAATGCAGCAGCTGCTGCAAAACAGTCACTTTTGAAGACAAGTTTGAACTTGATATACAAAACAATTGGACACAGTAAAATTACTGTCTGACCTTTTCATTTATTTCACAAATGGGACCCTAAAGCCTTTCAGCTTCTTTATTTATTTACTGCTGTTAGTTAAATTCTGTCCTTTTGATGCCATCTGTCTGCTAATGATCTGCCTAGAGCTAAGCAATATGAAGCACATTTGGAATGATGAGTGCTATTCTGATAAGAAAGTGTTACAAATTATGGTTTGTGTTTTATACCTGAATGTAAATCAAACAGCTAACCATAAGCTATTTCTTTCTGTATATTGTGTATATAAATTGGGACTTGTGAGTTGCACCTCAAGTTTAATAAACAGAAACTTCAAATGTCCTGCAATTGTTATTCTTACTGTAAGAATCCACAAAAGAGGATATAAATTTACAGGCTTAATGATCCTCCCCTGGCCTTCCTGTTAGTCATTCCCTACCAGAAAAAAACCTGCATGTGAACTAACTCTCTGACAAAGCATTACAACAGGCAGTCAGAAAAAAAATGATTGCTACTGGTAATTTCTCTTCATGGCCATGGCTGTTGGCCATAAAGTGAAAAGTTCTTCATAGCAAAAGTGATAAGGAACTACTGAATTACAATGCTCCAGATGACATAAGCTTAGAGCAAAAGATAGAGCCTGTAGAAGTCAAAACCCTCTGAAAACCCCATGAGATCCTCCTGTACTGAGGCAGAGAGAAGAGACTGACTTTATGCATAGGATTAGAAACTGCACAGAATTCTGTTATCTACCTGGAATCACAGCTGAAGTAAATCAGCTGGGATCCAAGCTTTCAGCTACAGAGAGATGAAGCATTTTACATTCTAGATCTAGATTCTAGATCACTGAATGACAAGCTTCGTATTTCCAGCAAAATATCCACAGATAAAAAGAGGAAGCATAAAGAAATTTTATTCTGTAGAACCAAACCTTACTGGGCTACACTACCAACACTGGACAGGTATCTTCAATAAAGCATGCTATAAAAGCATGTTTTTCCTCCTCGGATTAAGGGTGATATGAGGAGTGGAATTCCACAGCAGTTTAAGAGAAGTGAAGCTGACTCTGGTGGAAATGAATGAAAGCTCTCCCCATTACTTGCAGTAAAATGGTATTCTCTGCGGACACTAGAAACCGTAAACAGCCAAGCAAGACATTTAGACATTTTTGTAATGTTTTCTTCCTTTTTCTCTTTCTTAATAAACAGGAAGGAGAAATGGGTAAGGGTAGGTCAGAAAAAAAGGACAAAGGGCACCAGTCTCTTCCAGAAAGTCATTTAAAACAAACAAACAAATCCCCAAACTCTGCAATTTTGTTTATGCTTTGCTTTGGATTAACCATTTGTAAAGATTACTGTCTTTTAAAATCCTTCCTCCCCAAACCACATGCTGCTTTAGGAACTCCCTGGCAGTTATCATCCCACATGCTCACAGCCACACTGCGGACCCCAGGGACACAGCCAGGGACAATCACAGGGAAACTCCAACAGCTGCCAGGCGCTTGGCAGTGGGTACCCTACACTGCCTCCTCCCTCTCACCTCCATTTTCTTCTTGCTTCTGCAATGACTGCTAACGCTTGAATGAATCATTCATAACTCAGACACTTCAGGCAGTGCTGCCTGATGAAAGACGAGCACATCTCCCAAATGATTCCTACTGGAAGTTTTTTTGGAAATGCAGATTGTTATTCACACGTAGCTCCTCTCCTGGCTGTTGCAGGCACACACAGATGGGTCTTGTCAGAGGACGTGCAAAGTTTAGGTCAGGGATTGCCTACTCAGTGGTTGCAGGTAACCCTCTTGCACTCCCTTTTTCTCTCTCGCTTTTGCTTTCTGCAAACGTGTGTTTTAAGTTATTGGCACCTGGTCTCTGGCTCTGACAAACATTACTCCTTGCAAGGGCTGTTGTGATGGTCCTGGGAATAGCCTATCCCCCAAGGATTGATTTCCCTCTTTCCTTGAAATAATGGCTGCAGCTTCTCCCTCCAGAAGCATTGCATGTCAATGAGATGACCAAACATTCTTCTTGGTGCTACTACCTGGGGCCCAACTCACATTCATTGCAATGATGCCACGCTCATGTATTGAGAGCACAGGAGCATCACAGACTTTCCTCATCTCTATGAGCCCAGTTTTAAAAGCTAGAGACCCTGACTTTAGACTACTTCTTTCACTTTATTTAATTTCCAAAGAGAATGAGTTGCCTTTCCACAGCTTTTAGTTTTATAGGAGCTGTAAGAAGAGTGTTAAGTGTGACTGAAGACATTATCTAACTTTATGGCCTGTTGTGAAGCATCAACTCAGCTGGAGAGCCTTGCTGCTCCTTTCTGAAATGAGATCGGTATGCAAATTCCACTCTAATCCCTATCAGGCATATTTGTTAGTGTCACATTTAGAGTGCTTACCACTATATTTTGCACAGATGCTTTTATAGCCGCTGACTGGTTTGGGGTCTTTTTATATGTCTAAATCAATTTAGAATTCCAAAAAGAAGAAACTGACATCTCAAGCAGCTTCAAAGATGCTAACCCAGCATTTGCTTTCTAGACTGAATGCTTCCCTAGAGGCACGTGTCAACTCTGCTTTGTTCCATCTCATAAATTTAACCTAGCAAGGCAAACATAGTTAATTCAGCTTAATTTACTTATTTTAATGGATGAGTCCATTTAATGGAAAATACAAAGAATAAATAATTAGAGCTTTTGTTTTCCTTTGTTTATAATATCCCAGGATTTTAAAATTATACAAGAAAAAGACAATACTTTTAGCTGGAGAAAAAGATCTATTTTATTTCTGAAAATAATTGTACTAGGGACATATGACCAGATGGAGGAAAAAACTAAAGGACTTATCATTATTTTATGAACAAGATTGAGCTTGCTGCATTCTAGTCCTAGGGAGCTGGAGTTATTACAAACAGCTGATACAGAAAATGTTGAATGTTGATAACAAATATTATTTATTAAAGCTTCCCTATTTTATTTCACAGGCCTCATTTTGCACTGCAAAACAGATAAAGTGCTGAGAACCTGTGCAAAAAAGTAGATGTTGTGAAACAGTGCGGAGCTTTAGCGCAAATTGAGGGAGGCACAGGTGGAATTGTCCTGAAAGGTACACAACTCCATGCAACTTGGCAAACTACTTAAAACCTATAGAGGTACCCATGTAAAATCAGAACAAATTTTGGCTCATCCAAGCTGTTGGCTATGCCACTGGAAAAAAAAAAGTTCCATTTTTCCTTATGTTTTATTTTTCATTCTGTAACATGTTTTACCATTAGAAACTACCATGACCAATATGATCTTTCTCAACATTGGACCCTTTAAAGATTCAGCTGGACAGGGACCCAGGTCACCTTGCTTAGACCGTGCTTTTGACAAGAAAGGTTGGATCAGATGATCCCTGAGGTCCTTTCCAACCTGGTATTCTATAATTCTAGAAGAGCATTTTAATCACATGTTCACTGTCTAGTGCAAAAGCGTCTCAGTGATCATCACTGAATATGTATCAGTATCCACATGCAGCCAGTTTGCCTATTTTTCTTTAAAATTAACCCAGAGAGCTGGCAGACTGGTTAAACATAGATGTTACTTTCCAAACTACGGAACAATAAAAGTCAGGCCACAGAATAGATTTGAATTCATGCTGTGGTTTTCTTGGCTGACCACCGGATAATTGAATCTAGTTGAATAATAGTTAAACACCGAGGGACCAAGATTTGATACAGCATTCTCTGGAGCTTGTTGCACTGAGATCTGCCTGGCACACTAATCTCTGTGTTTGTGGGAGGTGTTAATTGTCCCACATTATACCAATTAACATAAGCTCTTTTTTTCAGCACTCATCACTACATAAAGCCTTGTAAAGTGATACTAGATCAGTCAGAATCTCTTGGGGTTTTATCCCTTCCATCCCTAAATATAATTACTTGCCTTTCCTGTTCAATAAACCTCAATGCTTCCATTAAAAAAAAAAAAAAAAAAAGAAAAAAAAAAGAAGAAAAAAAGAGGGCTTGCCAGCATGCCAAGAAAAGGGGAATAACAGAGCAGAAATTTAAGCCAAGAAAGTGATTTTGCAAGTGACATTAATCGTGCTGGGAAGAGACAGGCTGTGTCACTATCTGCATTCAACATAAAGGAGAGAACGACAAACTCAAAGTTGGAAGAAAGACTAGTAAGGTCTCATATCCCGATTCATAGTAAATAGTCTGCCCTATGTAAGGATGAGATGGATCTAAAATCAACATGCTGACTCTTTAAAGGTGAGGGAATATATAGCAAGGACTATTTCTGCTCCCCCCCTCTTGCTTCCTCAGACGTTGCTTTCTTGTGTAGCCTGACTGAAATCTCCAGTATAAAAAAGGACGAAAGTTCAGCATCAGCTGAACTTATTTACTTTTTATTCCTCCCATGCCAAATCCCATGTGAAATCCTGTCACAAAGAGCTTGGTAAGGGGTGGCAGCATGTCCTGCCGACAAAAGTGAATCATTCAAAAAGGCTTGTGTAAACTCATTAGCAGAACGCAGCAGGCAAAATGTATGTGGGTATTTTTCTGTCACATTTTAAAATTTAAAAATATAGAAATTTAAAAGTAAGGAATGTAGTAAGATGGATTTCATGGAGTCAGCTTTGAATCAGGTGGCAGGGATCGCAATTCACTGGATGACTGGCTTGTAAGGGCAAATGGTTCTTAATGCTATTTTGCGTAACTGTGAATAATCTAGCCAGTCCTTGGAGACAAGATGGCATTCTTACCTGACTGAGAATCCGACCGCATTTCTTTCCAATTTTTTCCACCAGATCAAAGATTGGGAAGTTCCAACTATTTAGCTGCTCCATCAAGGGATCCAAGTTGTCCATAACCAGGGGCTCAGGAGCAAGTACAGGTTTGTCCTATGCCAACAATCAGAATAAAGAGAAATTTTAGTTCCGCGAAGCAGCTCATGCAAAAATTTGTGCTCTTAAAAACTAAGGTCACATCAGCATCATCTATAAGGTGGTAGTACTTGACTCAGCTCAGTGGAGATGTCCTCATTTCTACCAGCCCTGCAGCTACTCACTCTCCTTCATAATTTGTTTCACTTGAATGACTAGAAATTCTGTATATGAAACATCAGCCTCTGAATTTATCCATTAGACACATTCATTCGTTCATTCACAGGAATCATTCATTCATTTCCAAGGGAGATTGCCTTCTTCATTGTAAAGTTTGCTGCAATACAGAGGGAAAAGCATTCAGTTTCTACTGTTGCATCAGGACCTATTCATTACAATCTAAAATGGCTAATGGAGCTCAGTTCAAGTGAAGACTTTTACTTCAAGTACAAGTACGAAGTACAAAAAACTACCTGTTTTTCAAGTTCTGCAATTTTATTTACAAAAAAATGTATCTCCTTTCACATTTTTCCCTGTATACTTCCTTGAATTTTATTTTTATTACAAAACTCTAGATGAGTAAATGCCAAAAGACCTCAAGAAAAATGCCTTTTCTCAGCATGTCCAACTCCAATTCATATTTGCAGTAAGTTTTTTGAGAGCATATGCCTAGTTAAATTTATTAATTCAGTTGTACAACAGGCTGTGGGAAATTTAACTAAACAAAGCTTTCCCTCTACATCTTAATCAAGCTTACAGATGAATATAGTTGTGAGATGGTCAGCACTTGTTCACCATACTGTAATGATCTTATGTTCAAGACAGACACCAGCAACACCCTCAGCACCCTCAGACAAGTATTAATTTGTTTTACAAAAAATGACCACAGTATATATTAGCCAAGATTGCAAGGCCACTGAGAAGCTGAAGTGGCTGAACAGTAAGACTATATATCATGCTGGTAGTCTGAGAAGATAATTTGTCTTCCTTCCAATCTATTCCCTTTAAAGGCAACAGTAACACAGATGCCAAACATTTCAGAAATGCCTGATGCCAGATGCACAAAACGTATATATATTCCCCAAAATAGATGGCCAGAGTTTCACAACTAGCCAGTGCTTAGCAGTTCTCACACATTTCAATGGTTCCTCTCAATTCTTGAAAGTCAATCCTCCTACTGCAAAGTAGGAGCCTGTTGTAATTGTTCCTTAAAACCACAGTCATAGTCACCATCAAAACCATAGTCACAATTTTTTTTTTTTGTTTTTGTTTTTTTTTTTTTTTTTTTTTTGTTCCGCCCCCTCCTCCCCGCTCCCCTCCCAGTGACAGAATACATACTATCACGTGAGTGGAACTTAAGCATGTTACCTCAGGTGGTATCAAGGGATGCAGAATGATGGTCTCAGGTATGTACGTCCTACAGACAGATCCTTTCCGTGTCTGCTCTTTGGAGCAATCTGTCTCATCATCATTTTGTACGATATCGCTGCTGTCACTGTTGTTGGTCTCATAGTCAGAAGTGGCTTGCGCAGGATCATCTACAACACAAATCACAAAGCTTGTTGTGTGAACAGCAAGAATTGCATTGAAGTCATCCCATGACCTGCTGAATAATAGCAACAGGATCTCTGACTCATAACACATATGTCCTGCTTGGCTGGGTTCAGAGTTGGACAATCTGTCCAAAGGCATTAAAGCAGATACCCTGCAGAGTGCAAAAAATGGCATCAGGGACTAAAGAGTGAGAAAAATGTTGAGGACTCTTATTTGAGCTGACTAGGTTAGATGAGGGAAACAGTATTTCCTTTGTATTTTAATTCACTTCTTCATGAGCATTTTCATATGTTGTAAAAGAAAAAAGGAAAGGAGCCTCAAAGACAATTTGTATGGTCTCATCTACATATGTTCTCCTTTTATGACAGACAAGCATATCTGCCCTTACACCAAATGGTTACTGAAATTTAAGGGATGAGGAGTTTTTGATGGACAAAGACTTACCTGTTCTGTTCAGGGTGTGCGTGGTACCATCATTTCTATCTAGTGTCCCATCACCAGCTTCTACTTGGTTATAGGGTCTGCCACAGCTGAAATATATCAAGAAACATGCACAATATAAAGAAATATGCACATTAGACAGTCTTACAAAAAAACTATTTCTTGCTGACAGTGTAGGATTATGTCATACAGTATAAGCTATTGTACAGGGTGTACTCCCCAGACAAAATTCTAAAAGTGAGCTGAAGTCTTACTGGAAATCATGAATGTAAAAAGACAAGTAATAAAAAAAAAGACCTTGGATTATCTGGCCACCACCAATAAATTTGTGTTGCCACTGTACTATCTGATTTTTTTTTTTAAATAAATTTTTTACTCTCTAAGTATTTTGTTATTACTTCAGTGACAACATATCAAATACATCAGAACCAAGGGGATGTTTTGGATGAAAAAGAGGTGAGTGACCTGGCATTCAGACATTTAACAGTGAAACAAGAAGAACTAATTTGCTTCATCATTCCCAAAATAGAAAGCCACTGTGGGAGGGATCACAATGTCATGCCCTTTGCAAACAATTGTCTCTTCCTATCCACTAAAATATTTTAATCATTGTGTGTCATTCTCTTTAAGCTCTAAACAGGAATTCAATACCAGCTGGGACATTTCAAAGTAAAATGTCCTGATATGATCGAGTCTAGGACCCAAAGAAACAATGATATATCATGAAAACACAAGAAAACTTAACAAATGTGAAGCCTCATTTAGTAGTATTGTATCCAATTTGTCCATGTGGACCTGACATTGTAATATTTCTCTCTTTGGTTTGAGTCAAAATTTTGTGACCTCTGCAAAACAATTATTACAAAATTATTTTTTTTTCATCAAACTTTATACTAGAAACTTTGCACCAATGTGAGTTCACCATGTGAAAATGGCTGAAATGCTACGCCAAATGGCTTTTGACTGGTTCTTCCAAAACATCTTGTGAAGCTTGGTAAGGCCTGCAAACATAATCAATTCCTAAAAGAATTTTAAACAAAAATACAAACCTGTATAGAATGATACTTGTGCATAGCCAAGTAAATAAATCCTGTATCACTCAGGTTTATAAACAAGATGGAAAAAAGTATTAATTTCTCTGTCCCGCATTCCTTGTGGTTTCCACAAGGTCAATGATAACAAACAAAAATGTGAAAGAGAGACTTTGGATATAGCGCTACAAAGCTTTTGCATCATTATAGGCATACCTCATTTCCAGAGCATATGCAAAATCACAGGGATTTAATATGTACAGTCCACATAAAACACTCCATTAAAAAAAAAAATTATGGAGCTACCTAGTAGAACGCTTGACATCTGCTCTATGTCCGAAGTAAACAGGCCCATACAACTTCAAGCCAATCCCCTTCAGGCACAGGCATTATAATGTATTCCTTAATCACACAACTGTTTAAAATTTTTTCCCCAGGATTACTGTCTCATCCACCAAGCAAAAGTAAAAATTATCTTGAAATTATTTTAACAGCATTGCCTAGTATATGTTCTTCCCTAAGACAGGTTTCAAACCCTGCTGTCCTACCACATTCTGCTTTGTAAGTGAAAAAAAAAAAAGAGTACAGTAAAACCTGTCTTGGTGCCAACTGCCTCAGTGAATCTGATTTAAAGCACTGAACCCATCAGACTTCATTTCAAGACTCTTTTGTTGCTGTTGGGGGAAGGACTGGTTTGGTGGTGGCAGAGATTTCGTGACTTGGTATTATTTTGAAACAAGGCAGGTTTTTTGGCAGTAAATGTCAGCGATTGCATACCATGATGACTAGAAACCTACAATGTGAAAGCTCAAATATTAAAATATTTATTTCCATTGTTTGCTATTTTAACTCCCTCAGTTTGTCTTAGCTATTTAATTTCAATATGGGGGTTTTTTTGGTTGGTTGGTTTGGGTTTCTTGTATGCTTTTCTTTTTGTACTTACATTATTAAGGAGTGCATTATTTATATGTTGTTCGTTCAGCTTCCATAGGGGCATATGACATCTCTATATACTAATGGTTGGAAATTTGACAGTGCTTATGATATTTCAGTGAGCGTTAAAGGGACAGTCACTATTAGCAATAGTCAGGGCCAATTCTAATAGCAGTAATTACACCATAATATTTCAAATAATGTGTTTGTTTCAAATAATCAACAACGAAGCCTATGCCAGCAACGTAAATAATTGTAACGCTCACACAGTCTAAGCATTTGAAAATGAGAAAATTAAGAACATAAATATGCTATGCAACTTACATAGACCACACAAGACAGTAGCCACATAAAGCTAATGAGCATTTTACCAATGATTACATTGAAATCAAAGCCTACACATATCAAGAAAGTATGCTATTACTATCCACAGCAATCTTCCACAGATTTTTTCTTTTTCTTTTTTTTCACATTTTTTAATGTAACGGCTAGCTGTTTGCCTTGATGGAAGAATTCCAGCAATAATTACTACTAGTTAAAGTAAAAGAATATTTTGTTGAAGTAGTAATAAAGGTACAGTTTAATAGGACAATAGAACATTTATGGCATATTTCTTATGCGTAGTATAGTATAATGTTCACTTTAAATGAATCGGTGCAAGTCACAGTTTTGCAACACCTTTGAAAATCTCTGAAAAGCACTTAGTTTATATTTAGCCACCTGACTATGTGTTAAAAGCCTGTTAAGATCCTAGTCTGAACTCCAGTGAGGCTGACTCTCTTGACCAAACTCCCAACCTCAATTTTTATTCTCTTGTATCCACTTCCGAGCCCTGCACACATTGTATCGAAAGTCACAACTGATGTCAGAAAGCAAAAACTATTTCCAACTATAGTCAAACTTGATAACATTTAATGCAGCACATTGTCTCAGATGATGTTCTGTCTGCTGGCTAGCCAATAATCACACATTACTCACTACTGAGGCCAAAAGTAAGTAGCTTCTAATGAGTAAGGTAACCTTGAAACTGCACTGGAACAGGCATCTAAATACCAGTGTTTCCTACTATTCTGAACAGGACACATATTGCAAACTCCAGTAATCTAATTTAATAACTGTTAACATACGATAAATGTAACAACTTTTTTCCAAAATGCTGATTTTGCAGAGCAGGTCGATGTAAAATAATAACGGGCTACCTTAAAGTGTGAAATTAAACTATGTGATTCTCAGCAGCAGGAAGAACTCACCTGCACATGATAAATCCCAATGCTACATAATCTGACTCTGCCCTAGAGAAGGTAGGATCTACCCCTTCTGAGAGATTGCTCAATATTACACAGTCTTCAGGTGTTATTGGTACACCCTGATCAGCTGCTACAAGGCCAGCAGCTATTAATCTCTAGTAGTCAGATTTTTCTATCAAACATCGGGTGCCAGTTATGAAAGACTTGGACTCGGACCTTAAAACAACTGCTTGTGTTAAAGGCATGGCACGAGAAACACAAAGTCGTTAACATGAAATCCAGCTTTAGGATCTGCAAATTATTGACAAAGAATCTATCTATGAATCAGACTGTGCATCTAAGATGAGTAAAGGCTGCTAACCTTCTTGCACTTTAAAAGCACTTTGTAGCATCAAGCTATGCAATTACTCACTAATTACTATCTAAACACTAAGAACTGTTTAGATATGGTGAAATATCAACATACAATGCCAAAGCAAACCACAAAAACTTTGACGTAGGCCAAAAGAGCTCATTTGTGAGAGCAACGTGAGATGACTCCAATGCTCATGAAACTACTATCTTACCTGCTGCAGATGACAGAGGGGCTGATAATAGGGTCTGACAGGCTAGGGGCGCTCTGAGTAGAGGTTAAGACTTTGTGTGGCTTTAGGCCTTGCTTGGTGTCAGTATCTGTAGAGTCTGGAAACGACACGGAAGATGTTTTTCCGGTAGGGCTTGTGGCAGGCGTCCCTTGAATTGGTGAATGGCATGGGGAGGTGAGAGGTGAGGTATTTGGTGGGATACCTGTTGAGAGAAGAGTCTTGTCAATTAACGGAAGTAGCAGATGGTTGTATGAGTTCATGGTGCAGAAATATTTCTCCTGAGATGCGGAGGTACCAGCACAGCTTCCAAACAGAAAGACAAATCTCCTCCACTCAGAGCCAAGCCTACAGATGTCAGAGAAAGGAAGCTCCATTAATATCAGCTAGTTCTACCTGATGATTTGGCTCAAAATACAAAACATTCTCCCTGTTGAGTAGGATGCATTAACTTGCAGGCATGAAATGAAAGGCAGGCACTAGTGACATGACTGTTGGTATTAATATGTTCTAGCAACAGAGACACTAAACTCCAAATTGGCAGTTCCCAGATCAACCTGCAATTTTTCATTGCTTCACTGTCTCCATCTGTATAGCAGGGACAAGAAAAGCCTATATACATTTCCAGAAAATTTGAATTTCTACATGTGTGAAGACTAGCATTAAGCCAAAGAAGTGCTATTTAGTTGTCATACATTTTATGAATATAAAATATTGCACTTAGGGTGTCATTTCAGCATTCGTCAGATTTTGGCCTTGATCTTGTGCAGCTTGAGTTTATTTTTCAGTATCTGTTGCTCACTATGGGAGACTTAAGGCCAACACCTGTACCACACGGTATTCTACTCCTGAGCTAGCGTGTCAGAAATTGCCAACATCCATGTGTGAAGACTAGCAAGATTTAGTTCTCTCTGTCCCCTATTCCACCTAAGCACCAATGCCAACATGAAATGCATCAGGCAGTTCAGTGACTGAGATGAAGTTCTGCCTTCTCTTTGAATCTGCTTTATATTTTATAGTCTCAGACAAAAACGTCCAATTCACAATCAAGTGCAGGGGAGGAAAGGTAATTTAACTTTAAAGAAAATACATGTGAATTGATTTAACCTCCTGGGCTTTGTTCTGTAGTTTGTAGGAACTCAGCCCCAGTTCATTTATCATCGTTGTCTTCAAAACCAAATGATATAAAGAACTTGGGAACTTTGACTGGTTTTACATTTGAATTGTGCCCACTATCTAAATGCATTTCAGACCAAGAAAAAATTATCTTAGAATAAGGCAATACGTTGACCTAACTTTATGAAATACTAACCTTGAAGGATATATGTGTACAGTTTCATTGGGGTTTTTTTCCTGATAACAACTTACTGTGATATGGGGTTAAAATATAATTTACTGTTGACAATCCAAGAGTTAAAAATAATCTCTTGACAGTTACTACTCTGTAATTTTGAGATATCCAACATCTAAGTTTTGATTAGGGTATTTCTTCAGCAAACATGTGGTATGTATTATTGCCTTAATTCAATGACTGCAACTAGGTTATTATGCTAGTCTTGAGATGAGAAACCTAAAGCCTACAGAGCAATTAAAAAGTTATCAGACAGCCATGACATATGGAAATTGCTTTAAAATACAGAAAGCCTCTGTTTCACATTTACTAATCCTTTGAGATATCTGCTTTCCATCCAATAAAAATATGTCTTTAAAAACATTTCACAGTCTGTCAGATGCACAGGGGATTGAATTGGATTATTATCTTTGAGCTATCTTTTTTCAGGTAATCTTCATGACTGCCAGAGAATACAATATATACTGTCATCTTTCAAGAATTTAAAGCAAATTCTGGGGTTTTAAACAGCAATTTTCGCAATAATATTCTAATCACAGTTGGCTTTCTACTGCTAGTCTGTGATCCTGTCCCCTGAAATATGTTTGGTTGTGGGTTTTTGTTGTTTCCTTTTTAAGAGTATTTTAACAGGGTAGATTACCAAAATAAATAAATATACCAGAAAAATGAAAACCCCCTTTCAATAGTCCAAAATTTAATCATTTATTGGGAAGAGTGAGAGAAAATGTGTCTTGCATAAGAGAAGATGAATGATACACAGAGACATTTTTTCAGTACACCCATCTGCTTAGGTCCTCCAGAACTTTTACACGTGTGTAGTGTCAAAGAAATAAAACTTTTGTCAAAGAAATTTTGCCAAAATAAGTATAGCTAGCAGTATTTTAAAATGCTTATGTTTAAATGCATAATTAAAGGCACATGTTGTGAATTAATAGATTTGCAGGTTTATCTAGATCAACTTCTACCAAGGATTATTATATATTGCCAATAGCACTAATATATAGAAGTCTAATTTGTATTAACTAGTGCAAATTGAAAGAATTCTTTAGCTGGAATACAAAACCAAATTGTAATTAAAAGTGCATGATTGCAAACAGTCGAAAACATCAAAATATTACTCTTCTGCATAAAATGTTGAGCCAAAACTTTTACTCCTGTGAATCAGTGCCCCTAGGAATGCTTTGTCATGGAATGGAGCTCTCCTTTCATGACAGGGAAGCTCATGTTGTTGGGCAACAGAGATGACTAATAACACTTAGCAGAAGACTAAACTTAAAGCTGACTGATGGGTTTGGTAAGCCTTGTTTTCCATTTATAAAATATTACACATGCATACACACACTTTCCCCTTTCAAGTTAATAGGTTCATTTCAGAAAATCCCAAGTCCATGTTAGATTTGTTTTGTTCTAAAACAAATTCCTGGATTCTTGGTACCATATCTGCATTATTTTCCAGTTTCAGTTTTACTAATTTGCTTATCTGACTATCATGTTTTAAGTTATTGTTACTTAATTCTGACTGTGGTATAACAAAGTAGCTTCTGTACAAGGGGAGATTAAATAAACTTGTCGGTTTGAAAGGAGATGTGATCTGACAGTGCTAGATATGCAGAATAATTGTGCAGCCATCTCTTCAAACCCAAAGTTTGGGCCCTCTGACTTTTAATGTCAGGCCTCAGGCACCTATTGATTTCCATCTGATGTCTGGGTGGCCAGTATCTCTGAATAAAATTATCTCAACACCACACCATGTTTGGGGGAAAAAAAAAAAAAGTCTTGATTTAAAAAAGGAAGGCCTTATCATCACTTTGAATTACAAATTAAAATAAGGGGAAACATTACTTTATCCTGCATTTGCACAGAGATGAGAATCACATTGCTATAGATTAAGACTGATTCATGGCCATCCTACTGCACATTTTCTTATCAATTAAGAAATCACCTCAATTCCTTCCCCTCAGTTAAAACAGGAGAAATTTTTTTAAAGGCCCTACCTAAAGGCTGAGTAAAAAACCCCGTATTTCTCATCTCTAAAAATCAGTAAGAACTACTTGGACTTTCTCAATAATGAATATACAGAGATAGACCTCTGAGTTATAATGGCTGTGTATTGGATATGTATGCATAAGGCAGGTCAGTTGCAGCCTACAGCTCTGAATGGCATTTTGTAGACTGTGCTTCAAAGAAACACCAGTCAGGCAATAAACACAGATAATTTAATAAATATTATAAAACCCAATCTGTTTTCAGCCTTGCTGTAGTCAAGTGAATTACACAGACATAAATCATAACACGATTTGGTATGGTACTTGCCACATCATGGTATGGTACTTGCCACATCAGAGTAACTTCTATAAATCATAAAAGTCAAAACAATTATAATGGCATCACTATGAGCTATAATATTTTAAGCCACTGTTGTTGTTTTTTTAAAATAAAAGAAATAACTGTATTTATATTGATCAAAAAATAAGAAAAGACACATATTGGGCAGAGACCAAAAGCTTCTGCATGTGCTAGTCATGGGGGAGAAGCTAAGTCAGCCTGACAGAGCCACAGATGCCCACTCACCTTGCCGGCTCTGCCTTTTGGTATTCAGGTGGTTGGTAGAAGACATGGCGTAAGAGGTGGAGAAGGACCTGCTCTTTGTGATTGTCATCAGAATCGAGCTGTTCCAGGAGTCAGCGCTGCAAAACCAGAGCACAAATAAGCATTGTTTGAGACAGTAAGCAGCCTAAATGGCAGATCGTAAGAAGTCAGGAGTCACAGCAAGAAGTATGTGATACTGAGATAGCACAAAATCTGACAATCTATCTGCTGGCTGAACTGCTATTGCTGTGGCGGTCAGTATTCAGCAAAAATATTTACTGTGCGGACACTCCAAAGCTGGACTTTCTTCAGTGCTGAGGCCTATTCACTTTATTTACACAAAGATGTCTTCATTATATTGTTATGACAGTACAAAAAGGCTTAAAAGTTGCTTTGAAATAAGTTAAATATATATTCTCTTTTAATGCCTCCTTACAACAGCCAGAAGTACCAGAAGTTCTTAGCGTAAATCAGCCTCTTTTGACTCCTCTGCTGTATCTGCCAAAGTAGATATCCAGTAACCCTTTGGGCACCGGAGGAGCTCTTTGAGAAGGTGGAAGAGGCTTGGAAGATCCCTGCATCATTGTTGCTGGTGGTCTGCTGCTTTTCTGGGTGAAGCACTTCACTCTCTAGTCAACTGAAATGTGTGCTGCATTCTCAAAAAAAATCCTCTTGACAGACCCAAAAGATTTGGTCACTGATCCAAAAGGAACTCACTGAAGGAAAATGGGATGCATGTGACTATGTGTGAGAGGAACAAATGCTGGTCCCCTACAAAAGGATAGGTGCATACTTTCAGCCTTCAGGCATTAACTTCTGTGTACCAGTAGAGGCCAAACAGTTCTGTACAGCAGGAGAATTATATTCATCATTGTTTCCCTGAAGGACATTCATCAAATGTCAGCTGCTTACAAGGACATAGCACTAGTTCTTATCATCCCTCCAAACCCACACCATTCTATGATTTGTTTGGGAAGAGAAAGCACCACTTAAATATTTGCTGGTTATCCTCACAGGCCCAAATTTCTATAATCTATGATGAAGCAAGATGAAGAAACAATCCAGCTGCTTTTATAATTAGTTTGCTTGTTTTGTTTTGTGGTTTTGTTTTTCATTGTCAGGAAGAATATAACACATTGGCCCACTGCAAAGAACCAAACCAAACCAAAAACTCCCAAACCACATCCTTTGACTTTTTAAGACATAGAAGAATGGATATAGAAGTGACAGAGGGAAGGAATGTGGAAGCTCTATTATTTTCTCCCAATCATTTAAAGCTCTAACAGGACCATGTCTTACCAGTTTAGTAACGTGGGATGGAAGAATACAGGATTGCTAATATAAGCAGAGATTTGAGGGGCATTTTTGCAAATATTTGACCACAGAAATCAAGAGGTGATGTCCCAGACTGTGAGGAACATGTTGCAGATTTTGTAACTGCAGAATCTGCCACAGTGCAATTCCAGTGTCATTTTACCTCTCCTACCCTTCAAGCCATTAAATGTTCCTTCCTTTGTGACCTATGGTGTGCTTGAACTTTGTACAGGGGAAGTGGCAGATAATCAGGTTGGTTTTTTTTTTTTCTTCAGTTCAAAATTCTTTTCCTTGAAAACAAATCTGTATTGGCCTGCCAACATTTTTTAAAGCTAGACTTACAGGATTAATTTTTCCCCTTTCTGGAATACACAATGTTTCTCCTACTGTAAAAGAAGAACTGCAAACAGTAGGCTGGGAGGCTTGACAAAGCTATAATTATACAATTGGCGACATTAAATGTAGGAAGAATTGATTGTCTGCTTAGTTGGCTCATTATGTAGAGTTATATAACAACCACAGAAAAGGACCAACAATAATATTTAATTGCTCTCCTTCTCTCTCTGATTCCCATCTTAGGATGCTTACGTACTATCAGAGAGTCTGGGATCAACAGTATAAATCAAATGCACCCTGGAAAACACAGAATGGTGACTGAAGAACATTTCCATCTGGCTATAGCTTCTTTATATTTACATGGGACTCCTAACAAAGCGAGCTTTGGCTAACCCCATATTTTTCTTGCACCAGACACGCATGGTGTACTCTGCAGGCTGCGTTGACCACCTAGGCTCCCTACACAACAGCCTCCTCTATGGCAGACATGTAGCTAGCTGGAAGAAAGGCCAACCAAAGCAGCCCTATGGTGCAGCATTCACCTGTGCCATCCAACAGCAAAAACTGGTGATGTTGGGCTTTCTCACATCCCATTTTTTCTCCCCTACCAGCACCTGATTTTCAATTGCAGAAAAAGACACAAGTCTTCTGATATCATGGCTCTGAATACTCTTCTTGAATTTAGTGCTTTTGCTCTGCTCTTCCTTTCCCCATAGCAAAGCACATCTACACATTCCTTCCTCATCCTTTTAAGAGGTCAAGTTTTAACATCATAGCCCTTGTTGAGCTGGAGATCAACCTGAACTTTATACTCACAAGGTGGCACCATAAGAATGCCTGACTGCCTTCTGCACTTCCTTTGAAGGCTCTGCTCCATTCTGACTAGAACAGAAAAATATCCATGGAGCCAGAAAGAAGAAAAAACCGTCAAAAGAGCTATGCAACATCTCATAGTTAACAGTGCCTGGGACCCAAGCCCTTCCCACAAGACTAACAGCTATTCCACTCCTTCCTTCACTGGCAGCTACAGCCCTTGTGAAGGGTTAAACTCAACTCACCTCAGGCTATCCCAATAGTATGGAAGTCCCAAAATGTGAGGTACCCAGGTTTGAATGCCCTCAGGCAGAGAACTTTATTAGGGCAGACCTCTGCAAATGCCCTAAACCAGTCAGCTGCAGTCTGCAAGCAGTGAGCATACACAACTTCTCTCCCTCTGTTTCATGGAAGGCCTATGCATTTTATGATGGTGGCTCAAGGATCAGGCTCTGAGAAACAGAGAATGAGTAACAGTGAGCAGGGAATACCTAACTGACATAGTCAATCATAAGGGACAATAGCCAGAAGATAAACATAAGTTTCTTCAGAGTGGTGAAAACGAATGTATTTCTAGGTAACTCCAAACAACTTTGAGGAACATGCTTTAAGAAATGGGAACTAAATGTTGGCTTGGGCTCCAAATGTAGTAGGTAGTTACCTCAGGCTATGCAAACCTCTTTGTGGATCTAGTGCTCTGTTTCTACAGTACAATATATGAACATAACATTAAAGTGTGTATATGTCATGGCTGAATCCAGAACTCTTTTTTTTTTTTTTCCAGGCAAGACAAACAAATATTGTACAATTCCTCTGGAGATTTTGCTGAAGTCCATTTCAAGACTTCATTAATTATTGCTTTGTAGTTGTGACTCTTCTGGTACCAGCACCTGCTTACGTAACCCTTGAAAACCCTTGAAAATATGGGACACTGTAAATGAATAAGTAAATATTCATAAATAGAAATGGGCACTCAGTCTGCACCCCAGCAAAGCATCTGTGTTTATTTGCTTCTTGGGGGATATTAGGAAAAGTCCTTTAACTAGATGAGACACTTATGATTAAGGATGGGACAGTTTGCATTCTGAATCCCAGAAGACAAGCTCTGTGGTCGAAGGGAAAGAAGTGCTCCACTGCAGTGCTTAAAAATAGGGAAAGTATGGAAACCATTCTGCAGGAAAACTTTACACTGTCCACTTCCATGGACTTCCACTGTCCATTTTCAGCTTTGCTTTCAAACCTCTACAAGTCAATCCTCCCTTGTAATTTTACTCCTACATTATATGTATTTTTTTCCCCAATGATGACATAATTACTTAGATACTAAACTTCTCTCCACTAAATCACTTCTTCACTTACATAACTCAATATGTTATATCACTTATATAACTCAATATGTTATATTTATCACCTATTTCTGGTATTGCATTTGCATGAGTTTCTTCAGGGAGTCCTAGGTACTGATTATACTCTGGAATTAAGAGTGCACATGGAATGCAGTGCACATGCAAGTGCTGCATGGTCTTATGATACTCCATTGGACAGAAAAGCAAAACATTGTGTATTTTAGGAAGGTCCACTTCAAATTACAGTTTGTGTTCTGGAAGTTAGTATCTGGAGGATGGAGAAGTGCTTTATGAACTGGTTTAATGACAGGACCACATCATTAGATGTGTTCTTAGAAGTGATATTCAGCAGCTGGGTTACTTGTTACAATTGTTTCTTGGCTGGGTAATACCCATGAAGGAAACCACTGCATATCAGTAACAGTTTTAATANTGTATGCAGTTCTGCACTTCATTAGCTTAAATAGGTTTTTTATTTTTTATTTTTTGCCCATTTTGCTCCCCAATAATAGGAACAGTTTTGGCCTAATCTGCCTAAAAATGGGAACGTCAGTTCTTCGGGAACCCAATTTAGAGAAACATGAAGACGTAGTTCTATACACTTCAGAGTCAGCATTTTTAAGAGGGGGACACAGAAACATGGAAATCTGCCTGAAGAGAGACATGAAAGAGAGAGGAGGTAGTTTGTAACCTGGATGAAGATGATTCGTGAGGTTTGATGCTGGCACTGCGATCCCTTCTCACTGGAGCTGGCTCCAGTGTAGGTAATCCTGTGGCTGATGTTGTTGTGGTCCAAGTCGAGGACACCCGTCTCAGTAGTCCTGGAGGCAAACTCTTCCGTAAGCGCTAGAGAGAAATCAGTTGCTTAGAGATTACATACATTTAAAAAACTTTAAACAAGCAGAAGAAAAACATTTCCATTTGATTACTTTTGCCTAACAACACCTAGCAAGATACCTTAAACCTGGATTCTCCCAAGTATCACGGTGCTTGCATTCTGTTCGAATCAACACACATGGTGCTTTAAATCTTTGGAGGGTCTGGACCACATTCCCTATTTCAAATTTAAAAGAAGGTGTATTCCCGTAGCTCTGTAGCCACAGAAGGAGCTTGGAGCTCTCACTGGAGTTTGCCAATGTTGGCTGTGCTCTTTAAAATCTTTGGTCTTATATGATGTGGCCAAAGGCGCTTAAACAAGTCATCAGGGTCACAAAAGGGACAGAAGGATTTGAGCATCTGTCATAAGAGGCAGAGTTAGCTGCGATTGCTCAGCCTGAAGAAGAGAAGGCTCAGGGGTGATCTTACTAATGTATAGAAATAGCCGAAGTGAGAGTCTAAAGGGAAAAAACAACCAAGTTCTTTCCAGGGGTTTACAATGACAGGACAAGAGGCAATGGGGCACAAACTGAAATACAGGAAATTCCATTATGCATGAAAATAATTTTTACTGTAAGGATGACTGAACGTTGAAAGAGGTTGTCCAGAGAGATTGTGAAGTCTGCATTCATGGAAATACTCAAAACCCAAATGGACATTCTCCTGAGCAATCTCCTCTAGGCTGAGCCTACAGAAACCCACTCCAGGCTTCCTTGAGCTGAGTGACTGGACTAAATGATCTCTGAACTGGACTAGATGATGTCAAGATATAGTTTCAATCTCAACTATTCTGTGATTTAAACTGTCATGAATGCTCAGAGTTAGAGATTCAAAGCACAAAGAAAGCTGTAAGAAAAATAAGTACCCAATCCAAAGACCACCCACTGCAATAAAGCTTTTGTGAACTTTCATGCCTCCTAAAAAACTTAGAGAAAGCATCAATATTTGCAGCACGTTTTCCTTGGCCCCTCTGCATTTTTCTTTCACCTGATCCTCCCTTTTCTTCACTAATAGGACTTACATTGTTTTTCTGAATTTTTAAAGGTAGACAGTGAAAATAGGTGACAATAGAGAGTCTTTGCAGATCAAGATTTGCTGTTGCAGATGCTACCGTTTTGTACAATGTTGTTCTTGTAGTTCTAATGGAGTGCTTACAATTAAGAAATTAAAAGAAGTACGCTGCTGTGACGGAGAGGTTTGACTTTGCCAGAGCATTAAGACATTTGAGATGAGAGACGTTCGAGGTTCTGAAGCTCAGACTTCCAGATAAATATGTTAACATAATATCTCCTTACCCAAAATGCTCAGTGTGAGATGTTTAAGGTGAAGACCCTAAATCTATATTTAGACACTTAAATAAAGGACTGCAAACTATTTGTTTTATGAGCCGTAATAGATTTAGGTCAGTGAATTCTTCAGTCAAATTAGTCCTCTCTAGCATTAATTCATTTCTTCATCCTTCATTTCTTTTCTCCTCACTAGGTATTATGCAACAGCAAACTGGTATCTGCTCACTGTGTTTGCTCATGCAATGGCCGTGTTCTTCCATGTAACTTTTCCCCTCTGATCCGAGAGTACAGCCTTTATAGACACATACGCTAAAATAAACTGGAAAATGCGCCTAATAACCTGTGAACACCCATTTCACATATACAACTGCTACATAGGCTAATGGGATAATAATTATCATCACACTAAAATATATTTAAAAGAAAGAATCACAAGTGTTGCAATCCAAATGCTGGAATGAATGCTGGCTGTGCCATTTGAACTGTTAAACCTTAAAAGCATTCACCTGTGCACCACACTCTGCCTATATTTAATTTTACATGGGAGATTTCAGGACAAAAGTATTTTGGTTTAATCTCAGAAGTGAAACACAAGCCTTGCAGGGCAGCCAATTACGACTGAACCTTCAATTTGAATGACTTCAAAGCTCATGTGTTCTTTCTAGTTGTTCACTTACTAAATGCGGGTGTTTAGCACTAGTTATTTTCTGTTGGATTCCTGAGCACTTCCTTACTGCCAAGGCAGTAATATATATCTGTATGTATGTATTTGATTCAGTCTTCTTTTTCCTCTCAAGACTATTTCTCATGAGCTCACAATATTCATCTTACTAAGCATTGTGGTGATCTTTTTTTGCTTTTTGTTTGGTTTAAAACATTTTAAACTTGATCCAAAGTACCTGGAGGTCATCATTAGAGAGTTTTTAACTGAGTTCTATACATTTCACATCTCTAGCTATTGGAAGTAAGAAGAGACAAAAATTCATGCAGGATTTCAAATTCCAATCTTCAAAGTGGGCAAAAAGGTCCCTGATATTACTACTTATTTTCCTACTGTTCATTGACTAGAGTAGTGACCCCACATGCAGTGGCTCAAATCTTTTGAGTAGGAAAGGAATTTCTGTGTGAGAAGTAATGGGGTAGACATATGGTGAAAGGCTTTTGCTTGCTCTGCTCCCTATCTTTTCCTCTCTTTTAAGCTCCAACCAACACCTGCAAGGAAATATGCACACCATCTATGTGAATTATCCTGTGTTGAACATGATGTGAAACATCTAAAGATGCCTGAACCAAAACGAACCTTAACAATGGTTGAAGGGAACAAAGGACTTGTCTTACTATGGAACCAACAGTCTACTTAGATGTCCTTTTATAGCAGAGTATGATCAGTGCACAACATGTTAAACTGAAGCAATCAGAAAAGGCCAGTGAAATCTCCCACTAGTCCTGTGCTGTCCCTTTAGAAAGAAACAAATTACAAGATGATAGGCTAGGTCCAGTACTCACCTTGGGAATAGCTAGTTTCTCTCCTTTCTCTGGACATTCCTCTGAGTCAGAGCAGGTATAATTCTCACCGAAGGACACTAAAGGGTTCACCCTTGGCTTGTGGATGGCCTGGAAGGTTAGCTGTGTATTAAGCAGGTTGCTCACTGTTCTCAGCGAAGTACACACATTGGGGGGCAGCGAAGGATCTGCCAGAAGGTCTGTTATGAGTCCATGTGCTTCTCCCATGACAGCTATATCCACTGTAATACTGGTACCAGAAGACTGAAGAAGACAAAAATAATGCATGTAAGACAATAAAAGTGAACAACCTGCTGAGCAGTATCTAAAACTGTGGTGAACTCTCTCCACAACCTTTGTTAAAGCAGTTACGCACAGAATGGAAAAATAAAAACACGAAATGAATAAGGAGAATCATGCTGAATAGATCAATCATCAGGCATAATGCTCACAGTCCACATAACAGTTTGGAATTTCACCATATCTGATTTCCTAACTTTCACCATCTGCAGCTGACTTAATCCATCTGAATGAACCGTTCAGGCTCCCTACAGAATCACAGTCAATGGTCAGAAGCTATTTGAGCAAATAATTTTGGAGACATAGCTTAGGATGGGAGGAGTTTCTCTTGCAAGACACTTTTCTACTAACTACAGTGGCATCCAGAACAGCTAATGTTCAATGTTTCTGCTTAGATGAATGAAATTATATACTATGTATATCTGAGCATATACTGAGATTTTTAAAATATCTTCATACTATTAAAATTTAGCATTCTGGTACAGTGGCAGCTGCATTCTCCAAGCAATTGTGTATTGTGCAGCTATACCAAAGTTGAAATGGAGTAAAAAGTAGATTTTCCAGCCTTAATCTTATTCAGACAGAAGTGATGAGAATAGTTACTCTATAGACTTGTACGACCAATTCAGATGGTCTTTTCTTCCTCTTGGATTTGAAATATATGCCTACTTTACATATATCATTTCAGAAGAATTATTAAATAAAGTGATGTGTAAGCAGAAGTAATACCAAGGACCAGGTATTATTACCTGGTGAATCTTACACACCCTACCCAGTACATGTATTGATCTGTAAATGATGCACTACAAACCAGCTGTGGCCCAGGCAAACTGTCTTTATATGTATAGTTCATCCATCATGCAAACAGGTAATCTAACACAGATGCAGTTGAATCTTTGAGTTTCTCCAGAACTTCCTGGCATCCAGCAGCTCCAACTACTATTTGTCCCAAAAACCCAGTAGGACAATACATTGCCACTAAAAGAAACAGTCTGTTGCCAAAAGCAGGGAAGTTGTCAAGTCTCTGAATTGACAGCTATAGGATAAAACTGCAAAAGACTGAGGATTTTTAAAGTCTGCTAGAACAGCGGGACTGGATGCATGCAGAAGTAGAACTAGAAAAGCAGGAGGCATATGAAGTTTCAATGCAGCTGTGACATTTCAACCTCACTAACTGCTGCACTATAAATCACCATAAATTCTGCATGGAATCACTAATTCAACACACTCTAAGGCTGATCATTTTTCCTTTCTAACACATAAACTCAATCCTGCTGCTGCTGTTTGGGTCTTTTCAGCAGATGTATGTGCATTTTGCCAGAGAGAGCATTCCAGGAGATTCTGGACTAATTTGTTTTCAGGTGTTTCTTAGAAAAATCTTAAATAGAGAGTCTTCCAAATGGGCAAGTTATGCATGTGAAAAGAACATACGGGTTTCTTGGAGTGGCAAGTGCATAGCATAGAGAATGGGGCAGACTGCTTAGGAGGCAAGTGATTAGAGCCCTTGGTCCAGAAGTGAGTCACCAGTGATAGCATTTATGGACCTCACAACACATCAAAAACCAGCGTAACAGAGCTTTGATGCTGCTGCATTCTCACAAAAGGCTTTACAAGCCATAGCAGAGTATTTCTGAGCAAAGTGATATATTAGCTAAGTACAGCTAAATCTTCCCCCACTGTCTTCCCAGTTGAGTAGTGTGGATGTCAGGCCCTTGGCAATAGATGTTTCATTCCACTGATCCACTCCTCATGTCCTGCTTTTTGACTGTACAGAGGTAAGACACAGGACCAGAAGATAGGACTCCCCACTCACCATCCTCTCACGCAACCAGAAAAACAGCCTCTTCTTCCCACATTTATTTTATTTGTCATGACACCAAATAAGATAACCTAGAAACTGCTTGATATACCGAAGTGTTATGTCATCCTACTGAAAAAAAGTAATGGCTTAAGTTAAATTAATGGCTCTTTCATTGCTTAACCTCTCAGGAGTGCATGCAGAAGATTCTGTCAGATGTTAAAGCAAATTCTTAAAATTAAAAGAGAGGCCTTTGGATGGGATGAATTAATTATCCATCTTCACTTCAGCCACAAAAAAACAGACCAAAGGAGAGTGAGGGAAAATACATCATTCACAGTGCAATAGAAGCCTCATATTTTCAGCAAAACTACATAATCTACAGTTTGAAATTCTATTAAGCTTGGAGCCTGGAGTTGTTGACTGTTGATCAGAGACAGAGATTAATACTTTAATGAAGTAAACAAGTCTGACTCAGTGGGCCATAAGCAGAGGCCCAGATTTTGTAGAGCAGTACTAATATTTCACAAAGCAGCCAGCATTGTTCTCCATGATTAATACCAAGTGGAGAGAGAGAAAGCCCTTTTCAATGATGTATTGTGCCACATGGTCTCCAACATGTAGGGAGGCCTTGTCACATCTTGGTGACCCCTGCCTTGACCTTGGGACCCAGCAGATTTATCCAACTCAAACACCAGCCTGTGCCAAGTTTCATGAAGAGCTGGTGCTGAGGCCACATGGCCCAGAAGAGGGATGCCACACAGCGGGTCTGCATCCTCCCTCCTGAGCTGTGCCTGTGAAGGACAGTCTGCATTCAAATCCAGTTAGGTACTTACACACATAACACACAAGGACACTGCTACAGCCCATGTCCCACCAGAACAAACCCGTGGAAATGAAGCGGTTCCCTCTTTGGAAATTCTCTCTTTTTACACTGTCCTGGTTTGAGGTAAAACAAACCAATTTTCTGTTTTACAGTTTTACTTTCTTTGCTAGGCCTCTTCTAACTAGCTAAACTCTGAAATTAACAGCACATTGTTCAGAGCTGTTCCGTCTCACAGTGATAAGACCTGATTATACCAAGGGATGGTATGCAGAGAGGCCCTTGTTTAGACTTATTGCTGGAAGAACCAAGGTCAGATAATTTTCAGCATTTGCCCGTTGGAGGGTCCCACCTTCAAGGAGGAGCGGACAGGACAGGTGACCCAGAACGGACCAACAGGGGTATTCCATCCCATC
>VZRU01017262.1:251780-265768 GCA_013398155.1 Pedionomus torquatus
ACATACACCTTGGGAAGGCTTCAAAGCTTGACATCACATCACCCTCAGCACATTGTGCTCATCACACAGTGAGCTGGCAGAACCTTGCATTTTTGACCAAAAGGGCATAACTTGCACATCTGATGTTTTCAACTGACACACAAAACCTATGAAGCCATCCACCCTGCATACGTAACAGTAGAACCAACAGCACACGTAACAGTAGAACCAACCAAGCTTAAATTCCTCTTGAAGACAGACGCAGAAGAGCATAAGCCCTAATCCACTGACTTCAGTACATTAGCACCACATCGTAAATTGGTATGGTTCATACATTGTAATTTAATTGAACAGAACTTGTACACAGGAAAATAGTTTAATTTTTGAGTCCTTTGAATACTTTATCTATCGCAGGATGAGTACTGAGTACTATCAGACTAGTCTCACTAGACAAAATTACAGGTATTTAAATTACTATTTTATAAGAACAGTTTCAAATTGAATGCATGAAAACATTTTTTTAAAAAAAAATATTCTTTAGATTCTTCTCTATAAAACTAGAGAACCGTGTATGCTTTGAAGAACATTAGTCAGAAAGCAAACTAAACTGTGTTTCACTAAAGGACAAGGAAACCTGGATTTTTTTAATAAAATAAAAATGATAAAGTAAAACAATAAAAAGATTTATGCAAGCCAGTATATATATACACATATCTATATACATACATAAAATTATATCAATCTAATGAATATTAGATGTAATTTTATAAACGTATATACACATGTGCACACATATACACACACAGAGTCTCTTTTTAGGGTAAAAGCAAAATCCATGCTCAGACTTTGTAAGCAGTTTTCTACTAATGTGCATAGCCTCTGCATGAACTGATCTGGATCCTTTCCAAACCACTTTACTCATTGGATACTTGGGAATAGAGGCACGAGTAACATGTTTGCAACCAACGACAAACAACTAACTTGAGAAAACACAACAAAACAGCACAAACAAAGGGCTAAGCTAAGGTGAATTTAATTTCACACTGGTCAGCATTCATTTACCAATCTATGCTAATAATCGTGAACATAGTTTCCTCCCATTAATTTTGGAGAAGACTGGCTTACTGTTCATTTTGTAACCTCATTCCAACTCTGACTTAAGCGATGTCATACAGTGACTAAAGCTGAAATGTTCTAGGCCATAAGAATCGGAAAGAAAACAGGCTGGAAACAAAAGCAAAGCCAGAACAACTAAACATGTTCATTGATAACTAAGGTAAGGAGCAAAACAAATTCCTTACAATACTGGAAACCAGCTCAGCTGGTTTTGTGCTTGCTTGCCTCCTTTTTTTTTGTTTTAAACTGGCATCTAGGTGGATCTTTTAGGTTCTGGTACCACTTGGAATTCCTAACTGGGACCAAATGCACTTGCATATGTTTGGGAGCTTCTTTTTATGCACAGAAATAAAAGAAAGGGCTTTCCCCTAAAGATCTCATATGAAAAATATGATGGCCAGACCACAGTGGGATGCAGTAGAGACCAGGGACAAACATACAAAGGCCACAGCATCCACTGTGTAATCATCTAAGTTTGCATAGGTGGGGGCTTCCTGGGAATTTGCAAGCAAACTTCCACATACCAACTGCAGGACCAAGTCACAAGTAGCACGCCACACTGTCACACTGACAATTTTTATCAGGTCACAAAACTTATCAAGGAACACTCTTAAATGCAATATGAAAACAATATTCTGGTAAATTTTAATGATCACTTAGAATTTTTAGGTTGGAATAGTTTGTTTTGGATCCTGTAACATGGCTAGAAAAAAAAATATGTAAATTTGCATCACCTGCTGTAGGCTTTTATATTACATTTCACAAAATCCCATTTGTTTTCTTCTATTATGCATAAAAATCTAGGAATTGCTTTTTACTCAGTAGGGGGAAAAAGCAGATAAAACTGCATAGAAAAAAATAATTTAGGAAAACAGGAATAACAAATTCCTTTATCTGCAAGACCTGATAGATTAATTTAGTTTATTAATTTTTCCTGGTTAAGAAACAGTTGACCCACCTATGAAGCAGATTCAACATCCTTACACTTAGCAGACGCTTTACTGCAAATAAAAATCTTCCACCCCTCCACTGGTGTTTTACATATGATTCTCATAAAACTGAACTGATCCAGCTTAAGTAAAAAAACCTCCTCTCCCTCTACTCTACAAGATAGGACAATTAACATGACAACACAAAACCAGCCAAAACTTAACCATAATAAAAAAATAGAGGAAAGAAAAAAATAAAACAGCTATCAAACACAAACCACAAATTATTTCACCCAGCCTCATGTTAGGGAAAAAATAAAATCTTCATTTGCTGTGGCTTATACGAGGAAAAGCACTGAAGGCAGAGATGCTGGCCTTTCACCACTTGACACTCAAGAACACTCTGTAAGTGAAAGAATGGGGGAGGTGAGGAGGGAAAAAAGCAGCATCCAGCCTATCTTCAATCTTCACACAATTACGAGCAACAATAAATCACAATTTGATATAGTTTCCAAGTCACATCATGAACGCTCAGGCCAAGCTGTCTGGAAACAAAATTAAAAGTAAATATAATTGTCCATTATTTTAATGTCCACAGAGCGACTTGAAGGATAAACATGAATTGGCTTCTATGGAAATAATGATTCATTTTAAAGGCGCCACAGACTTAACTACTCCACCTTTCACTGAGTGACTAAGGAGAAAAGAAAAGTGTGCACATAATTCTTTGACATTTCACTTTTATGTATTTAAAGCTGCAGAACTGGAGTCTTACCCAGACCACTTACTTCTATTTCACTCTTATTTTGTGCTAACACAAGATTTCAGGTTTTCTCTTCTCTGATGAGTAAACACGACATGAGAATGTTTTTTCCACTTTCATGAAGCACAGCATTTCCACTGCTTTCTGGAGGTAGACCGGCTGCAAGCTCTGTAAGGTAGGACTGAATATAGCACCTTGCCATCGTCTCATCACATTGATTAAAGAAAACCTTTCCTATTGGCCAACATCATCACTGTATCTGCTGATTCTTCGAAGCACCCAGAGCCACATAAACCTAAACCACACACTGAGACACAAAAGACGAGTCCATATGGAGGGAAGGCTCTAGATCTTGCGTGAGCTGTAACAGTCATGGTTTTGAGCCTGGTTATCTGGAGTTTGGGATGGCACCACCACACCAAAACAGATGTTTCTGGGAACAATTACACTGAATTCTGATCTGGAAAGCAGAAAACATCATGACTGCTACATGCAGTGTGTCTATAGCCTGCCACTCACTAGCATGATGCTAGAGTCCAAGGACCATAGTGCAGACAGGAATTTTTTGAAAGTAATCCTGCAGAGGATCTAAAGAAATAGGGCTCACAGAAGAGTTATCTTTTTTGTTCCCTTAGCACCCACTGTATTGCCATGACCCCTTCCCTTGGCATCAGCCTTGTGGCCACATAGTCAGCAGTAAGCAGCCGTGCTTGGGGCTATAGGCATGCTGATAAGTAGGCTTACACAGGGGTCTCTCATAATTTCATGTTGTTTTAAGCTGCCAGTCATCTACTACTAAGTAAGGCCACTAATTTTGACCTTCCACTGGTGTCCCGTCATAGGTTGTCATAAAATTCCTAGGAAGATAATAATCTCTGATGCTTCCTCCCATCTGCCACATTTGCTTGAAACTGTTGGACAGCAGGATCACATAAGCCTACTTTCTTTAGAAAGCCAGGATGAAAAAACAATCATTCTTAAGTGGCTCTAACATTTAATCTATTCAGAGTAATTAAAAACTTAGCAAATATTGAATTTGGAGCCTCTAAGAATAAGGCACTCGTTTGAAAAGGAAATACTCTTTTCTTCTTTCTTATAAGACCCATGGAATGTATCACTGCTTATGGCACACTTTGTCTGAGGCTGCAGTTGCCATTGCCACATCCTGCACCTCTACGTTAGGTGACACCATTCACAAAGCTCATAACTACAGCTGACTAAACTTCTTCCATTACAGGACCTTGTATACTGCCAGGTATTTGTCTGGGATTAATTATTTCAGCATTTAAGAAAAATTGTTCAGACCTTTACAAGGACACTGTTGGAGTGCTTTATCCATGCTAAAAATTCCTAGTAAACTGATACCATTTAATCTGCAGCAGGCACTGAAAGTGCAGTGTGGTCTTTTGCTTTCTGTGTCCTGATGTGTCCAGATTCCAGCCCCTGGGAAAAACAAACCCAAAGCTAGCTTTGCACGACCTCTATGGGTTGTCAGAAACCAGCTACCAAACTGCCTGAGGATGCTCCCTGCCCTGAGTGCGCACACCTTCTCATGATGCCTATGTGGGCTTGTGCTCTGTGCTTAACATCCCAAGGGGCAAAGAAATACATTTAATCTAAACTGCCATGGCAGTTTGCAACTCAGACCTATACCTCAGTTATTCTTCCTTCCTGTTGAGTGACCGTAATGCCATGGTAATCAGTAACACTGATAACACGAGGATGATTGCTCCTCTCTTCAAAATCCAGACTTAGGTGAAAATCTCCCTGGATAAGCCACAGCTGCTCAGAGAAAAGTGTGCATCACTGATTTAGTAAAGACGTCTATATTTTTACAAAATATACATAGAAGACTCTTTTGCATACCATACTGAACAATCAATGCCCTTAGGAAAGCATGGCTTCAAGGTGATTTTCACATATAACCATTATGATTTATTTTTTTTTTTTTAAAGAGAGAGAAACAGAGAATACATGTTACTCTTAAACAGTTTTTGTGTCATCTGTGACTTTCAAGGGAAACTATCAGTTTTTGCTTTCAGGTCACCTACCAAGTTATCCTAGATTTGTAACACGCAATGAAAGAAAATCTTTTAGTGGCTATTGGCAACCAAGTGACAACAGCAAAAAGATAGATGCAGAAATCACCTCAAGGAGTGAGATAATAAGATTTTCTATGATTCAAGACCTACACATTAGTAAAGTGGATGCAAGTACTGGACATAACCCAACACAACAGAATTCCCCACCATTTTTGTCAAGGACAAAGGAACTCGCATTAACTGACTCCACTGGTACTGACAAAAAGAAGAATCTAATTTTCCACATTTCCTCCTGTCACAGTAGAGCACAAGTATCTTGGCCACTGCTGGAAAACAGAATCACAGAATCTTCATGGTTGGAAAGGACCTCTGAGATCATTGAGTCCAACCATACACACAAACCCCTACCCCTACAATCTCAGCCGCTAGAGCATGCCCTGAAGTGCCACAGCTACATGTTTCTTAAATATCTCCAAGGATGGTGAGTCAACCACCTCCCTGGACAGGCTGCTACAATGGCTAGACCACTCTTTCAGTGAAGTAATTCTTCCTAATATCTAATCTAAACCTCCCCTGCCACAACTTCAGACCATTTCATGTCGTTCTATCATTATTCACTTGGAAGAAGAGGTCAACATGCACCTCTCTATAACCTCTTTCAGGTAGTTGTAGAGGGCAATGAGGTCTCCTTTCAGCCTCTTCTCCAAGCTGAACATGCCTAGTTCCCTCAGCTTCTCCTCATATGACTTGTTCTCCAGACCCCTTACCAGCTTGGTAGGTCTGCTCTGGACACACTCCAGTCCTTCAATGTCCTTCTTGTAGTGAGGGGCCCAGAACTGAACACAGCACTCGAAGTGAGGCTTCACCAGTGTTGAGTAGAGAGGCACGATCACTTCGCTACTCCTGCTGGCCACGCCATTCCTTATATAAGCCAGATACTGTTGGCCTTCTTGGCCACCTGGGCACACTGCTGGATCATATTAAACCGGCTGCACACCAACACCCCCAGGTCCTTTTCTGCTGGGCAGCTTTCCAGCCACTCTTCCCCAAGCCTGTAGTATTGCTTGGGTTGTTGTGACCAAAATGCAGGATCTGGCACTTGGCCTTATTGAAACTCGATAGGTTCCAGAAAACCCCAGAAAGTGTAGGGGGAAAAGGGTACAGGGCTGTTGCCCAGAGAGTGTGCTGTTGGTTGCACCACCACCACTCTGTGGCACATTAACAACGGTGAGGGGCATGCTGGAACCAGTCATACATGCAGTTTGACTTCAGCTCCTGGGGAAATCCCAGTTCAAATGAAGATACTTGAAGAGTTTTTGTGACCTTCTGCATAAGGCATCCCATGAGGAGGATCCAGGGAAAGCACCTCCTTGAAGGAGGTTAAAGTGTGGAGTAAACTTCCTGGTTAAGAGCCACTGGTCACAGCTTGGAAACCTTGTGGAAACTGATGCCGATGTTTGATGTTCCTGGAAGAGTCTTGGGGACTCAGTTACCCAATTCCAAGGGACTTTCCATGTGACTTGGCTGCCTAAAAACCTTGAACTATCATGACTATCCTAGCCTGAAGACCTAACTTGATGACATAGAGCAGATCACAGTCAGTCACAAATGCTCAGGGTTTATTATTTAAAAAGTAGGCATTGCTCCAACTAAACTCAGAAAATTATTACTTTTCTTTAAAATACCAGAGATGGAAAAAATTAAATTCTAAATGGGGCTCAAATCTGCTCTGAATAACACAGACTGAGGAAAACAATTCTGTACCTCAGAGACTGTCCTCAATTGTCTTAATTACTGTTCTTCAATTTGTGCATCTGATGGTCACAAATTGGTAGCTTGAAGTTGATAGTTTGCATTCATGCGAAGAAAGCACTGACAACAGTTTTCAGTCTCAACTTGAGATGCAGTAACACCAGCTGGGACCCAGCAGCTGTAGGATGCTGGGTGCACACACAGAGGAGGGCATGCCATCTATTAATACCTGGTGATCTTACCCATTTGAGTTTACAGCTCCAGTATCCCAACTGCATGCTTTGCACAAGAAGCTATTTTAATTCTATGGTGAACTAAAGCAGAGCAGCCAAATACACAGCGTGAGTTAAAAAAAGATCCATTGAAAGCAATAATCACCATTATGCCTCCTGTGTACTAACTAATCCTCCCACATTTTCAACTTGACAGTCTCAGTTACATTAGAACAAAGCCAAAGGAGCCATATAATGCCATGTTTTCTCCCTTTCAAAATTTCTCAAACTCTTTTGGGATGCAGCTTGAGAAGTGACATCACAATTTGCAGCAAGTTGCGGAAATACATATGAAAATTACCCTATCTAAAGATATACACTGAATGCAGTCCTTCACTAAGGACTGTTCAACAGTATTAAGCAGAACACCATTAATAAATATCATTAAAAACATAATGCAAATAAATGTGGCCTCTAAATTAAGACAAAAGACTGTGGAGGGGAGGGGGGGAGGGGGAAGATGATTAAAAATTGCTACAGTGAGTGTCAAACTTATTTTTAAATACTAAAAAGGAGTTGCCACCAGGGAAATAAACCGAAAAAAAGCAAACTGTGAGGTTTCAAGAACTGTTCAGTAAGTGTTGAAAACCAGAATAAAAAGAAAATCAGAAACTAGGAAATAATCATCATCAAAGCTGCAGATATAATGGCTTTAGAGTTCAGTCTGTTCTTACTGAGTTTACAACAGGGATTTGGAAATGACAGCGGGAGCCAGATGTATATCTCAGATCACGTTTTGCATATGCTGTGGCAACAGGAGCAGGAAGATCTCATGAAACTCTCTAGGCACTCTCAAGAACACTAATGATATTTAGTGGTCTATTTTTTAGAATGAGTTTCACTGAAGCCAAAAGCAGGTGGAGATATTCTGCACCTTTTGAAAAGGATAAATCCTATGCTCACGGAAGTCAAGCGATTGCGTCACTGCAAGCAAATTGGTGGATTTTGAACACCTTTTTCCTCTTCATCAGACCTTGTGGTTTGTGTTATTTTAGTTTTCCTGATTTAAAGTGCTCACACCAATACCAGTTAATAACCAAATAGTGTTACAGATGTCTCCTCATCTTTCTCATGACTTTATATCACTAATGAACTACTCTGTGAAAAGAATTAATCATTTTTCTTTAAGACTCCACTTTGAATTCTTGTATTATGATTCATTCAAGAAAAGCAACTGTAGCCTTAGGGACTTGCAGCCCCCAAATACTTCATCGTCAGTGCTTCAGAGCTGTAATTTCTCTGAAGTACAAGCTACTTCAACATCTAAAGCCAGGAAAGGCAAAAGGCAGACTAAACATGCACTGTATGTGTAAATCCCCCACCTCTCCTACATTACTTGTAGGTAGACACTTCAATGAAGATCAGAACAGAGAGAAACAGTAATTCACTTACAAGAAAAATAAAAGACTATCCTCTACATATCTGCTATGATATTAAAATGATCATTTTCATTTAGCACATTTATAAGCTAACAGACCGGCAAGCCCTGAGGACTTCTTCCAACCTACTTCATCCTTGAGGATCCTGCAAGATTTAACATAAAAACACACCAGGTTTACACTATAGGCCTATCTTACCTTTGTCATCACAAATGAGAAAAAATATCTGCCTGCTGTGATACAAGGTATACATCCAATCACAACAACTGGTCAGTGTCTGCACAAAAAGGCAATTTTCAGCCACTACTGTTCTGGTGTGTAATCTATGTCCTGGATGCTGAAGGCTCTAGCACTTTCTAAACACCCTTAACAATCACTAATTTATTTCACAAAGCTCTGTCCTGTGCATAGTGTTAATCTAAGTCTTACTTTCACCTTGGGTCATATAGGTTGTAAGCAGTTCCTGACTTGCATTTTAGAAAATGAGAAAAAGAGAATGCAAAATCATCCCAAATTATGATATGCTGGCTGCTTCTCAGTTTTAATTAGAGATTGATTCAATCTGTACTTGTGCATTACAAATATCTTACCATGTTGAATTTTGGCCATCTGCACTTTTTGATGAGGGCCAAATGCCTCTGTGTTTTGGAAAGCATGGATTCAAATTCATTTCTAAACTTAACAGCATCAGCTTCTCATTTACAAAAAGCAACAGGATCATAAAGACCAAAAAACAGACACAGATTGTGAAGCATTGGTGCAGACTCTGGCAACCAAACTAGACAATGATTTCTGTTTCTACAGTGACTTTTTCTCCTTGGATGTAAGTATTAAGAAAATAAAAAAAAAATCAACTGTGCGTTAAACATGGTTTTTAAAAGGTCTTAAACCCCCTTGTAAAGCTGAACTTCAGTGGTTCACCTGAACCTACTCCAGTAAGGAATGAGTGATGATGTGCAATAGAAGCTCTTACAACTACTGAGTGGAGGAGTTAGGCTGAATTTGGAGGGACAAGATAACCCACTGAAACTCTGTCACTAGGGCAGTTACTGAACTGTCACAAGAGAAACACTGAAATCACGTTTGAAAGAGAACAGGTGAATGCAGCCCACTTAAATCATCACTTCTTTCTTAGTACACAAACCATCTGACATAGCAAACACGGCATCCGTACTGACACTTTGGCCTTTTAAAGCTAAAGGTCCAAAGTGCTACTACCTCTGCTTACAATTAAGAAACAGCTGCTGTGTCAATGCTGCTATAAAATAACTATGAAGTCCTACGTGACCACAGGATCAATGCAAAATAAGTAGCACTGTAAGGTGGGTAACTCACCTACAGCACTGACAGTTACTGCTTTTCAGTCAAGTAACAAGGTACCAATGTCTGGATTAATGCACCTGCAGGCATATAAATAACTAAACATTCATCTCTTCAACAACAAAATGTTCGATTACAGACTGGGCAAGCTCTGCCAAGAGGGTCAACAATGCACGAGGAGCCCTAGGCTGCTCCGCCATGTACAAACAGCTCTTGCCCACCAGCATCAGAAGAGAGGTTCAGTGCACAACCTGGCCACCATCAGGCGTTCTCAGCATCAGCAGACGGATCAAACTGTTCTTGAAGGCAAGAAAAGCACAGACAAGTACGCAGACATATGGAAATATACAGAAGCATGAAGGAGTATGGAAATGCATGGAGAATGAGGAGAGGTGGGATCAGAGTCTGGAAAAGAAGAGAAAGATGCACTGACAAGTTGAAATCAAGGAGGGGAACACAATGAGGACCAGTTTTAAAACAGCTGGAAATTGTGCATTAAAACCATACAGAAGTTCACATTTCCTGGCAGGCTGGTTAAAAGGCTGCTTTGAATTTTTAAGAGGAGATATAGAAAAGCAATATCAACATGCAAATCTCTCCTTTAACATGGAAAACCAAACACTGGACACATCAGTACAAAGCCTTGATACTTTAACTCATGAGAAATCCTATTAATTGGTGGACATATTTTTGAGCTAAGATGACACTTCGCCTCTAATCTCATGAATTGGCCATAGACCTCTTGCACAGAGAGCAGTGGTGTCCTCACAAACAAGAAGCAGCGGTTCAAACTAGATTCTCCCTGTATTGACAACTTTTGACAAACACCAAAAGTATTCTGTACCCTGACAGAAAAAATTATGGGCTTTGGAATTTCTGCCAACTGAGAGGGCTTATTTTGGCTTTGCTTCAGCAATTTTAAAGCATTTTTATTAAAAGACAGGAACAAGAAGTCATGTCAACTTTGCAAAACTTAAATCTTTACTTTGAAAATGCTTCAACAAAGTTACTATTTTTTTTTTCATAAAGGTTATGACTTCTTGTCCCGTAGAACAGCATGGTGCCCATATTTGCAGTTTTTGCTCCTTCAGATTTCTGCAGAGGTTTAGCGTCTCCTGCAATCAGAAGCTTGTCATTGACTTAGATTGGACTGATCCATGATGGATTAGACTCTGAAGGTGACTTCAATATTCAGGTTTGCTAACACTGGGGACCTAATGCAATGCAGGGTACTGACGTTTAAAGTCTCCCATAGTCAATTTAACTTTGTGAGGTTAAATTCAGAACAACAGGCAAAATACCACTTTAATCACAATGAAACGCTTGACTTGATACCATTGACCTTGTTGAAGAGTCACGCACATCTCTCATTGTAATGGAAACATATTTGTTAACAAATTGAAACATACCACAAGGAAAATTCTTTGACATACAGTGCCTGGACAAATCAGCTGTTGAAGCATATGGATTCAATCTTCCTACTTCTGTGCTATCTCCCGGACTGCTTCAGCCTGAGTGCTATAAGTGGCCCCAGATACCCCATTTATCCTATTAAAGTAAAACAAAAATAAAAATCTACTGACAATTTTCTCTATGCCCCTCTTCAGCTCCTAAAGCACTTGGTGAGATTTTTGGCAATAATGTTAGGAAGAAACATGCTCTAGAAGGAAGGATTACTTCAATTAAACTATTTGTTCTTCCAATTACTGCAATTCCTAGCAAACACTAACACAGAACAGAAAATATGTATCAGTAAAGTCCACTTTGTTCAACACATGGCATTTGGCCAGCAATGAAAACCTGCCCTTAATCTGAGTACAAATTTATTTTTATCCATTTCATCTTTCNACTGAAATCACGTTTGAAAGAGAACAGGTGAATGCAGCCCACTTAAATCATCACTTCTTTCTTAGTACACAAACCATCTGACATAGCAAACACGGCATCCGTACTGACACTTTGGCCTTTTAAAGCTAAAGGTCCAAAGTGCTACTACCTCTGCTTACAATTAAGAAACAGCTGCTGTGTCAATGCTGCTATAAAATAACTATGAAGTCCTACGTGACCACAGGATCAATGCAAAATAAGTAGCACTGTAAGGTGGGTAACTCACCTACAGCACTGACAGTTACTGCTTTTCAGTCAAGTAACAAGGTACCAATGTCTGGATTAATGCACCTGCAGGCATATAAATAACTAAACATTCATCTCTTCAACAACAAAATGTTCGATTACAGACTGGGCAAGCTCTGCCAAGAGGGTCAACAATGCACGAGGAGCCCTAGGCTGCTCCGCCATGTACAAACAGCTCTTGCCCACCAGCATCAGAAGAGAGGTTCAGTGCACAACCTGGCCACCATCAGGCGTTCTCAGCATCAGCAGACGGATCAAACTGTTCTTGAAGGCAAGAAAAGCACAGACAAGTATGCAGACATATGGAAATATACAGAAGCATGAAGGAGTATGGAAATGCATGGAGAATGAGGAGAGGTGGGATCAGAGTCTGGAAAAGAAGAGAAAGATGCACTGACAAGTTGAAATCAAGGAGGGGAACACAATGAGGACCAGTTTTAAAACAGCTGGAAATTGTGCATTAAAACCATACAGAAGTTCACATTTCCTGGCAGGCTGGTTAAAAGGCTGCTTTGAATTTTTAAGAGGAGATATAGAAAAGCAATATCAACATGGAAATCTCTCCTTTAACATGGAAAACCAAACACTGGACACATCAGTACAAAGCCTTGATACTTTAACTCATGAGAAATCCTATTAATTGGTGGACATATTTTTGAGCTAGATGACACTTCGCCTCTAATCTCATGAACTGGCCATAGAGCTCTTGCACAGAGAGCAGTGGTGTCCTCACAAACAAGAAGCAGCGGTTCAAACTAGATTCTCCCTGTATTGACAACTTTTGACAAGCACCAAAAGTATTCTGTACCCTGACAGAAAAAATTATGGGCTTTGGAATTTCTGCCAACTGAGAGGGCTTATTTTGGCTTTGCTTCAGCAATTTTAAAGCATTTTTATTAAAAGACAGGAACAAGAAGTCATGTCAACTTTCCAAAACTTAAATCTTTACTTTGAAAATGCTTCAACAAAGTTACTATTTTTTTTTTCATAAAGGTTATGACTTCTTGTCCCGTAGAACAGCATGGTGCCCATATTTGCAGTTTTTGCTCCTTCAGATTTCTGCAGAGGTTTAGCGTCTCCTGCAATCAGAAGCTTGTCATTGACTTAGATTGGACTGATCCATGATGGATTAGACTCTGAAGGTGACTTCAATATTCAGGTTTGCTAACACTGGGGACCTAATGCAATGCAGGGTACTGACGTTTAAAGTCTCCCATAGTCAATTTAACTTTGTGAGGTTAAATTCAGAACAACAGGCAAAATACCACTTTAATCACAATGAAACGCTTGACTTGATACCATTGACCTTGTTGAAGAGTCACGCACATCTCTCATTGTAATGGAAACATATTTGTTAACAAATTGAAACATACCACAAGGAAAATTCTTTGACATACAGTGCCTGGACAAATCAGCTGTTGAAGCATATGGATTCAATCTTCCTACTTCTGTGCTATCTCCCGGACTGCTTCAGCCTGAGTGCTATAAGTGGCCCCAGATACCCCATTTATCCTATTAAAGTAAAACAAAAATAAAAATCTACTGACAATTCTCTCTATGCCCCTCTTCAGCTCCTAAAGCACTTGGTGAGATTTTTGGCAATAATGTTAGGAAGAAACATGCTCTAGAAGGAAGGATTACTTCAATTAAACTATTTGTTCTTCCAATTACTGCAATTCCTAGCAAACACTAACACAGAACAGAAAATATGTATCAGTAAAGTCCACTTTGTTCAACACATGGCATTTGGCCAGCAATGAAAACCTGCCCTTAATCTGAGTACAAATTTATTTTTATCCATTTCATCTTTCATTGCAAGCTACAATTGCTGTAAAGCTCAAACATTCTATAGGATACTACAGTAAAGTGAAGTACCACGTGAAATGAAAAATGCACAACACTTGTTCTTTTTATCTTCATTGACTGATCCAAGAGATGTGTTTGATTTCCTGTCAGTAAAATCGAGGTGGCACAACAAGGCAGCGTGATGAGTTTTTGTTTTGTTCTGCTTTTTAGAAAAGATGCCTTCAATTAAGATAGGATTTCTCTGGCATGATGCTAATACACCTTTTAAACCATAACTAACTGTATAATCATGGAATCATACAATATCAGGTTGGAAGGGATCATAATGAACCAATTCTGTGCAGAGTAATATACCTCACATTTAGACACATTAATAGCTCAGTCTAAATGGGGGGAGGTGAATTAATGGGAAAGAAAAAGAAATTAAGGTTTAGTTTCCTTTTTTTTTTTTTTTTTTTTTTAAAAAAAAAAAAAAAAACAAAAACAAAAAGTTTTTT
>VZRU01017262.1:279475-294844 GCA_013398155.1 Pedionomus torquatus
GGGGCGCAGGGAAGGAGAGAGGGGGAAGAGGGGAGAAGATCCACAAACAGCACAAATGTTTAAAAAAACAAGCTACACAATAACTTCAAAGAGGAGTGCAGTCAGATGGTGCAAAGGATTAGGTATAAAATACCAGAGTACTTCAATAGTGGCACAGATTCACCTGAGTCATGCCTGCTGGGTGCTGCAATATTTCCAGTCTGAAAATGAGGAGATGAATAAAACATGTGTTCAGTCACTGACTCATACACATGCAAGCACACAAGCGTTTTGGCATTTCTCCCCATCTGAAATAATGCAGAAAAATGAATAAATAAAAATCCAAACAAACAAACAGCATAAGGAAAATTTATCTTGTGCTTCACAAATTCTGCTATGGTAGAGGAGATTTATACACGAGAAAAATATTTGTGCATGCAGCTGAAACTGAGCTTTTCGAGAAAAGTACTAAAGCACTGACAAAGTCTTGTTTCTTTGCTTTCCTAAAACTTGATCAGCACATTGACATGCAAAACACTGACATTTTCCAAAAAGGGTTACAACACATCTACCACGGGAAAAAGAGCAGTGCCAAAATGACATCATACCATTCCTAGTTTGCTACAAACTCAGTAACTCAGGTCTATGAAGAGAGGTCCTTAAATGATTTCCCTGACATCTTTCCTACATCATCTGAGACTGGTAAATCAAAGGCATCTTTCTTTCTGCTCTCCTGTAGCTTTACTGGTGACCAACAGACTGCAGCAGGCTACAGAGGCAGCGTCGGCAATAGTTTACAGGCAGGATTAAATCCAGTTCACTTGTCCAGAGAAACTTTCTGTGTCCACACAAGAGAAAGCAGAAGGAGAAAGCAGGCTAGTTGGGTCAGGAGCACTTTTCAAAGACATGAGCTGCACACTTAGCTGCACATCACATTAGGGATGAGGAAAAGCAATCCCTCCGGTGCAGTTTTCTGGACAGGGTGTTTAGAGACATGGAGTTTCTATCTCATACAGTACTGAACTATTTCATTATTTCATTACAATGCAAAGGCAAGACGCTTTGATCTCAAGTGAGAGGGAAAGAGTTTTTTTTTGTCAGCACGAGGATGCTGCTGGAGTCCCTGGGGCAAGTTTACTCTCNCTCCTGGCTGCCCCAGCTGCTCAGGAGCTCACACAAGTGCTTTGTTCTTGATGTGGCACAACAGAAGCAGCCTCCACTCTCTCTGTTACTTGAGACCTCTGCACTTATCTTGCCAAACTGTGTTGCTTTTTTTTTGCTTTTTTTTTTTTCTTTTCTTTTTGGTTTTGTTTTCAGTTGTAGATGTGTCTGGGTGGGTTGTTTTGGTTTTGAGATGAAATTTGCTCTATCTTCTCTGAACTGTACTCACTGCACCATGAAAATAGTTGGATTTTAGTAATCTTCTTCCAATTGTCTCAGAGATGAGGGGGGTGGGGGTGGGGAGGAAGCCCAAAAGAAAAAAGGCAAGTGAATAAGTTGAGCAATTATAGTTAGTTAAGGGCACTGACACTTGCCATAAAACACATATGCTGGGTGGTTTAACTGCAATACTTATAGAGTGATGTAGTGTGGTACAGGGATACCAAAGCTAAACAGGAAAGAGCAGACAAGCCAGGTAAGCTAGCAAATAGGATAACATCATAAAGAGTCTCCGCCCACTTCACTATAGGCTGAATGGTTCCCAATATCAAAGCTATCTTGCCTGTATCTACACATCAGTGCACTGTCAAAATCAACAGTCTTCTCAAAATGGGTTTGATAAGTTAGGAAAGAAACAATAATGCCACAATATAAGAAGCCTTTAATTTTACAATTACTAGTGCGCTAGCTCAGTTCAAAGACATTTGTTTTGCATCTTCTCCGCTGTATTTTTTAGTTGCATTCACCATGAAATTTTACACTGTTTGGAAATCTTTAATAAAAGAACCAACCAAATCCCCCAAATCCACATGCAAAACTCAGAACAGTGACTAGGTGCCATCATTTGCAGGTAGGCTAAGCAAATCAGAGGTGGGAGAGATCAAAACAGAGGCAGAAGAAATGATTCTTCTGTACTGCATCCATTCTATGGAAGAAACCTCTCCAATGCCCTCTGCCACCTTCCCAAAAATCAACACACTCCACAACAGCAGTGGATCTCTAAGCATTCAGAACCTGTGTCAGATCATAAAGTCTTTCAAAACAGTTTAAAAATATTTCACTCTTATTTCTAATAAAATAATTTAGGTATGAAGACTTATACTACATCTAATTCCAGGCTCACAATGGCATTTAAGCAGCACAAAAGATGGTATCTGCTTTGAAATCTGTTTTGCCTATTTGCTGTGGTCAGATACTTTTTTTCTTTTTAATGTTAATGCAATTTTATTAATTTTATCAGAAAACAGAGGGAGGGAAGGTGATCTAATTTCAGTGAGAATGTCAAAGGAAATTTGTATTTGCTGTGGCAGCTACTGATGATGTGTCTGTACCAAAGAAAATAAATGCATTCTTTCATTTATCTTCCTGCTGGGAAGTGCAAAACTTCTTTTGAAAGACCTATGATCTTGTTCTTTAATTTGTGTATTTTACATGAATGCTACCAAGTATATTATTCATCTTTACTCTCAATCAGGGAAGTAATCAGGAGAATAATTGCAGATACATGCTAATCCACAATTAATGAGCACTCTTGGAAGTATTGTATGCTCCTACCTATGTCAATAAACTCCAAAACACAGCAACCAAAAAAATTACCTGGATAGGCTAAGAAATGCTGTAGTATCAACAAAAGTATTCTTATCTAGAAGTATCATCAGTTATTTATAAACAATCTAATCAATACAAAATGTCTGGCATATCACCTTCCCTTTTTATGCATTGGCAGTATTTTACAGAAATAAAGCTAATGACATGGTAGCCCTCTTCTGTCTGTCCTTCAGAAGCCTTATACTGAAACTGCTGAAATCTCTTGCTGCTCTTAACCATGTCCAACAGCAAAATAAAAGCCAAATTTACTTCAATTCTGGCAAGACTCCTTTACATGACCATTGGCTTTGATGAGAGGTAATGCTTGGTGTGACTTCTGAAGTGAAGAAGGAAAGGCTTCAATACAATGACAGTAGTTACCTAGCCTGGCCAGCCAGTCCCTACCCTCTGTTGTCTAACTAATTCTTAGTGGATTTACAGTAGTGATAGGGATTAGGGAATTGGGGTATATACAGGATGTAAAACATAAATTACTGACTAATTAGGTTTAATTTGCCTGTAGAGCAACCCATTTAGGTTAAGCTGTAATTGCAAGCCATCTAAACCTCAATGATTACATTTACACTAGGAGAGCTGTCTCGCTGCTCTCCCTCATCAGTACTCACCCCACGCTCCAAAAGGAAACAGTTATTCTTTCCTAGGATTAGTACTTCTGCCTTGCCTTCTAAAAGATAATAAAATGACTCAATCAACAGAAAAGGAACCACTTTAAAAATTTACAAAACTCATTACTCCTTAGAAAACTCCTCAAACCAAGGAAGGAGGCGTGACTAGTTGTAAAGCCAGAAGACCTGAAACATCTTCACTTCTCCACAGGACTGACCATTGAGGAGCAAGTAACATAAAATAATCTGTTTTAAAATCCTGCAGTGCAGATGTGTTTCATGGTCAGGAAGTAATCTCCAGAGCTGAAAATACAGCCTCTGCACAGATGCCACTTCTGCTTTCTCCATGACCAGTCCTGGAACCAAACAACCAAGCACAACACACACCAAAGCTGTAATTGGCTCTCCAGAGCAGATTTGTCTGATATATCTGATCTAAATAATAAACAACACAAATAAGATTTTTGCAAGAAAGACATGATGCATTTCCTCATGTTTAAAATTGGGGGTTTTGCATTATATAAGATGGCTTTTTAAATGCAGCATACATCCACATCCCTCTCATGCCTACACATACAGTCTATCCATATACCTATGGAAAATATATAATTTAAGCATTATTCCCCAAAAATTCAAGTCTGAATAACATTCCCCAAAAATTCAAGTCTGAATAAACATTGCACCAAACACCTAGATTCATCCCACAATATCTGACAACCCACGCATCTGAGAAAGGGATGCGATTTAGCACCCTGTCTTAGATATATGAAGTATATGTTACGAGCTGTTAGGATATGAGGTCATTTGACAGCACAAGAGAAAAGGGCTCTCACTCTCTCGATTACCCTCTGTGAGTAATGCCTTGGAGAACATATACTGAAAGAAGAACTTTGCATTTGACATCACCAGCTTCTGAATCACCACAAACAGCTTGGTGGGAAACACTTCCTAATATAGGTTCCCAACTTGTTTTGGGTTACAAAGCACTACAGTTATTTCACTGCAGTCACAATTCGTGCAGTTCACCATATGAAAATTGAAAGTGCCTGATTCCTCAGACACCTGCTTTGCCTTTATACACTAGACAGAGAAAATAAATATCTCCTAGCAAAGCAACAGGGTAAGTTCCCGAATACAAGACTGACATCAATGTTGTAATAAAAAAAACCCAAACCAATAAAATGTGATTCTTGATTGATTTAAGCAGCAGATTCCTCTTTAACTGCTCCAATACATCAGGTAATCTAGGCAACAGGCTGCCAGTTCACTCCATCTCTACAGCTATTTGCCCCGGAGAAGACTTCTGCTTTTCTGTCCCTTTGAGCAAGATGGAATAGTCCTCCTTCCTTTTTCTTCAGCTATTGTTTTCATATAACTAAATGAAATACAGCTTCAGGGGAAAAAAGGCCATAAAAATGTAGTTCTTGCTCATTAGGACAAGAATTCTTCCTGCTCTGTTCTTCTGTAGAATCACATTACAAAAGGTGAATATAGCAAGCACAACACTACTGTCCTTTGCAGTTACCAATTTTATATATCCCTTTTCTATTTAAGAATCACAAAATATTTGTGGTTGGAAGGGACCTCTGAGATCACCGAGTCCAACCATACACACACCAAACCAAACAAACAAAACCAACAACCACCCCGTCCCCAAAAAAACCACCACCAACAAAAAAAAAAACAACACAAAAAACCCCAAACGCCACAAACTGCCCAACGCAACAATCTCAGCTACCAGAGCATACCCTGAACTGCCACATCTATATGTTTCTTAAATACCCCCAGGGATGGTGACTCCACCACCGCCCTGGGCAGGCTGTTCCAGTGCCTGACCACCCTCTCAGTGAAGTAATTCTTCCTAATACCTAATCTAAACCTCCCCTGCCACAACACAGTGAGGTTTACATTAGAAGTTTAGATACACCACACATACACATATCCATATCTATCTCATAACTTAAGAGTTCTTGGTCTTAAAATGTCCAAGAATATTATCGCTCTTCATCATTCATACATTACACAAATTATTCACTAAATACATTTCTCTATACCTCTGCTTTGCTCTTTGGTCATCATACAAACCACACACACCATGTGAACTGGCCAGTTTGGACTGCAAATGTCTATTACTAGTCCCTAAAGAACTCAACCCATATGCGGCTGAATGACAACCACTCCCATCATAACAATCCTCTGGACAGCAGAGACAGAATCATCCTCTTCCCCACTGCCATCGCACACGCTGATTTATTCTCACTGTTCTGGTGCTTTTGTTACCTATATCAGAAACTGTTAGTCTGGCTGCTACTGGTGATGAAATTAGTGACAAAAAAATCTCAGGAATCCTCTATGAGGATATGTCAGTGTGGACTGCAGAGATAACCTTTCGAGTTTCTCAAAGGCCGGGTTAGTCTTAGGAATGATCACAATTTTCCTATCAGTGACACTTTGCAAGACGTACAGTCAGCAAATGAGATGTGTGATGATAGCATTTTGAAGACACTTCCCATAAAACAGAGAACTGGGACATCAAAACAAAAAACTGGATGAGGTGTGGGGTGATAGAAATGGACAAAATCAGTAAGACAGCTATAGTCTTGGAGATAAATAATCAGCTTTCCATGTGCCTAAATTAAAAAAATTCTCCATTTTAGATGGTCTAGATCGTGTTCAGTATTCAATTCAAGAACAGATACAAGGCATTGATGTGATGTTGTCATAAGAAAACATAATACTTGGATAAAAGAGGAAAAGCCTTTTGACTAGGCACAGGGAATTTTTAGAGCATTGAACATTTTTATATACCACTGTCATTGTTGCCGTCTGAGGCTAAAACAAGAACCACGTGGCAGCCCGGTTGGCTAACGCCTTGTGGTGGCGTTAGAGCAGTTGCAAGAACAAGGCAGTACTCGTGGGTTGGGGCAAAAACTGTTTAATGGGACAACAAAGTAGAACAAGGAAAAACAGTATCAGTAACACGGATGGAGACGGATACAAATGCGAGTACGATACCGACTGCCGCACGTCTGACCGCAGGCCCTCCCCTTCCCGGCAGCTCCCAGCGACCCCCTGGGCATGGCTCACCTGGGGTGGGATACCTGGGCCCTGCTAGAGCCAGGGGAGCATTAACCCTGTCCCTCCCAGAAAACCAGGACAACCACAGATTAGATGTCTCTTGGAATACCACATAGGGGAAAAACTTTTATGTTTTGATGTTGAACTAAATGGCTTGTGCTTTGCAAGATTAAAAAAAAAATCCAGATTTATACCTGATCTGTGTTCTTTCCTTTAATGAGATACCTTGGTGGACTCTTAATTTATATCAAATTTATGAAGAAACCTGAATTCTACTTAACTGCAACAGATGCAGTTGCAGATGAAGATGCAACAAAAGAGCCTTTAGGATAGGATAAGAGGAAAACAGCTTCAAGTTCTGCCAGAGATTTAGACTGGGTATTAGGAAAAATTTATTTGCCAAAAGCTTGATACCAAGAGGTATCAAGCATTGGAACAGGCTCCCCAGGGAAGTGGTTGAGTCACCATCCCTGGAGGTATTTAAAAGACATGTAGGTGTGGCACTTATGAATGTGGTTTAGTGGTGGACCTGGCAGTGTTGAGTTTACAGCTGAATTTGAAGATCTTAAAGGTCTTTTCCAGCCTAAATGATTCTGAAAATCTAGGAAGGAAGAAAATAACTTATATGCTGACTAGAAAAAGCAAACTCTATTGAATGTAGCAGACTGATGGCTGACAGGGGATGTGATTGTTTTTTTAAAATAATTTAAAGAAGGTGCTGATTTATGCTACAGAGCAATGTTAGGCTGTAACAAATGGGATGGACATGAGTGTAGGCAGGTAATTCATAAAATCATGGAATGGTTTGGGTTGGAAGGGACCTTAAAGATTATTACTGAGTTCCAACCCCCCTGCCATGGGCAGGGACACCTCCCACTACACCAGGTTGCTCAAAGCCCCATCCAGCCTGGCCTTGAATACTTCCAAGGATGGGGCATCCACAGCTTCTCTGGGCAACCTGTTCCAGTGCCTCACCACCCTCACAGTGAAGAACTTCTTCCTAATATCTAATCTAAATCTACTCTGTTTCAGATAAAAACGACTACCCCTCACCCTATCACTGCACTCCCTCATAAAGAGTCCCTCCCCACCTTTCCTGTAGGCTCCCTTTAGGTTCTGAAAGGTTGCTATAATGTCTCCCTAGAGCCTTCTCTTCTCTAGGCCGAACAATCCCAACTCTCTCTGTCTTCATAGGAGAAGTGCTCCAGGCCTCTGATCATCTTTGTGGCCATCCACTCCAACAGTGTTTATTTTATTAAAAAACATCTTTACAACTAGAGAACAATTTGGGGAAAGGAAACAAAAGTGAAGTAACAGTAAACTAGAGCTTGGGTGAGATTTGTGAAAGGACTACCTCGTAGTCTCCTACTACCAGGAGGCAGCATTGGAAGAACGGTCCTTGCTCATTAACTCAAATGTGGATATTGCCAATTCCTTCATACTTCTTCCTTCTATGGTGCACCAAACATTGATGATGGAAAAAAAAAAATTCTCATGCAGCAAGAAAGCTGGCACAGGGAAAGACCAACAAGAGTTTTGCATGTGGCCCTACAACTTAAGCCTCAGAATCATGGACAGCGTAAGGCAAATGGTGACATCAAGTTCTCACAACACATTGATCCATGTTAAATAATTGAGAAGTTTTCTGACAATTACTGAGCACAGAAGGCAAAATTTTGCAGTAATAGCAGCTGAAGAGATGAGTTCACTGACACAAGACACGGCCATTTCCTCCCAAGTTTAATTCTGAAAACCACAGCAAGTGCTCTGGCATCCGGCTTCAGCAGAAACCCACAAAATGGGCCACCATCCACCCTAATATCCTTCCCACCCCCTCAGCAAACTCAGTACACAAAAGAAATATGGATATGTCAGTACCCACTGTATTCTTGATGCTGGCAAAAAGTAGAAGGCAATGAGTCATTTTCTTACACTTATGCAAAAATCCTGCTTGATGTTAATATAATATCCTCACACAGACATAACAAATTAAGGCATCACCTGGATGGCAATTCTCTCTGAGCAACAGCTCCGGCTTCCAGGAATTAGAAATCAGGTTACACCCTGCTAAGGCATCCAGAGCACATCATACACAGGACAGTCTATTCCATCCCCTTCAACACAGTGGCAACCCTACCTCAGATTTTCACAGTTTTCGCCACCTGCTGCTATTTGTAACTTCACCCCCACCCAGTACTTTTAAATCATTCATTCTCATTAATGAACCATGACGTAATAAAATAAAATTAAATACAACAAAATGAAATTTCACTGATTAGTGACATTTTAACAGAAAGAAGACAAATAAAAAGTCAAATTACATGAAATAGACAAGGAGCATATTTTTATAAGCTGAAATAACAATGCCAAATTCAATTTGTTCCCTGGGTGGTAAGCCAAAAAAAATGCAGAAAACAGTAAAAATGTGGTCACGTCATCTGTTATGATGTTTCTGTGAAAGTAGTGTTGCAGGGATGGGCATTTTCTGTCACCTGAACAGAAATAAATAAAAATTAAGTTATGGTTCTATGAGAGCCAGTTTTTGGTCTATAAATTATCAATATTCTCATGTAAGATAATAGCTGTTGCAGCATAACAAAAACTGTAGGATTTGGCTTATAAAACGTTAGAGCAACAAAAATGAAAAAAAATATTCTTAATAGAAAAAAAATAGAACAAATACTAAAGATCAGCAGAAACAAAATGAAGTTATAAAAAAGTTTGAGAGAGTCACCTTTTGTTTTCCTGGTTTAGACAGAGTCACTAGGTTACACCAAATGTGAAAGAGTTGAGTTTAGATATAGGGTAAAAGCTGACAGGTATAGATAGGCTTGGATGAGAGCAGATCAAATTGTTAGAAGTAGTAACAGCCTACAAAGAGCCAAAGATGATGCAAAGGAGGCCTGAGAGGAAACTAGAAATGGATGTGGAGGAAGCATGGGTCTGAGGTCTCTCCACTAGGCTTCTGATGAGTCAAACAGTAAAGAGGCATTCGAACTTTTCTATAAGGAAAAAAGGAAATTGGGGTAGGGGGTGGGGTTGTGGCGGGGATACAGGTCCAAATATAGTAAAGTAAGCATACAAAAGAATATCATCAAATGAGGAGGTGAAGAAAAGTTAGTAAGTACTGACATGCACTCTGGTCAGCTGTAAGCATCTGTATGAAATGACAGCAGTACACAGCAATTTTCATAAGGACTGAACAGGTATTACAGTTGAATGGGAGAAATAGTCAGGCTGGGGTCCTGAACTAATGTCTGGAAAAATAACAATCATGTATTACTGAGCTAAAAAAAAATGCATTTAAACCAGCCCCAGGATCATGACACATAAAAGATTTTATGGCAGTTTGAGAAACTTGTAGACAGGAATAAATTAAATTCCAATTTCATGGTACCAGCCAAAAAGGTCCTTTGATGTCATCAGTGTTACTCCAACATGGCAGGGAGTTCAAGGGGGAAAGGTTCTAACTAGTTAGCTTCATACTGGGAGGGATGATCAGGTGAGTGAGAGGAAAATGGAGGAAAGTACTTTAAATGAGATCAAATGTCATAATGGGAAGAACCATACTAGTTAAAATAGTATTGCTTATCTATCTGTCTAGCAAAGGCAACTGAGCTCAAGAGACACCAATTTCTACTTAAAGAGAAATAGGAGGCGCGCTTCCAAATATCACCAGAAGAAAAGTCTGACCCAGAAATTGTGCTGCACCTTTATGTGACTGCCCCCTCAACTGGTTCCCTCTAGAACACACAAAAGAGATGTTGACAAAGGAAGGTTCATCTACCCTACTCCAAGGACACCAAAAAGCCTGACTTGAAGAAATGAGCAGAGTGCAGGTTACAAATCTATTATACAATGCCTCCCAAGCATTGAAAGACTGAGGTAGAGTTTTCAGTGAAAGACAGTTGTCCATTAGAAACCAGACTGGGATGGGATCACCAGATCATTTCTCTCAAGTCAGCTGTTGCTAACATTGTCTTGATATTTAAGTAGAGCACTTCCCTTTGGCAACAGTAGAACTATGTGTGTGTGCCATATTAAAATATCTTGGATTTGTTTCTTTCTGCTTCCATGGTGAAGACTTGCTAAAAATTCCTGGACTTCAGAACTCCAGCAATAATTCCAAAACAAAATGTTGGAAGTACATTTTTTTAAAATGCCTGCAGCAACAAAAATAGCACATCCCTGGGACCTGAAGCATCTCAGGAATCCACTGTCCAGTTGCATAACTTTTCCAGTTTGTTCTTCCCAACTCTAAGATTTAGTGTTAGGTAAAGGGGGTGGAGAAGGAGCATCACGATCTTGAAAGAAAGGTGCTGTCTATGCATTCCCAAAGCCAATGGTATACCCCACATCAAGAGACTGCGAGATTTACTCCAGAACATGTGTCTGTTACAGGACAGTGTACCTTACTCATTCACTCCCATCTTGAGGCCCTTCCATTTCAGCTTCTACTTTTCCTCTTCTAACATGCTCTACTTGTTAAGTAAAAAATGTGGACTGAACAGCATGACCTTTCCTGCTACAACCTAAGCACAGCTGAGATGCTGAAGCATCACTGACCATCTGTACTGTGTCCTTTGACAAAGGAGAGACTGTCTTGTATCGCTCTTCCCCCAACATCAAGTTGTACCCATCAACAATGCTAATATTAGTAATAGCAAAAAAAAGAGTCTCTGTTTGTAAGACAAGAGATGGCAGCTACGCACAGAAACCACACATAACAACCGTACTTCTTAAAAACTCCTATCTGGAGAGAAATGAGCCATCCAGGGGATGCAACCACATCAAAATCCAAGCAACAACTGCTATTGTGAGATAGCACTGCCTGAAAGCAAATGTTGATCTTTTAAGATCCCAATCGTGGACTTCAGCTATTTATCATTTTCACATCTCACAGGAATAGAAAAATAGAAAGGACTGCTGCAGCTTCTCTCATCATCTAGCCTCCCCCCTACACTTCCTTTTCTGCATCTTAATGAAGAACTTAATATAAAATAATTATTCACAGATTGTTCATTCAGCTCCAACTGTTAATTTAAAAGAAGCAAGCACATAAAACCCCCCAGGAGTCCTAAAACACAATCTCTATATGCAAAAAGTTATTATTTTTAGACACCTATAAAAAATGGTTTGTGATAATGTGACACAAAAAAAATCATACTGCCATTTCACATTTCCATCATATCTGTCACCTGGATGTGAAAACTGAAAATGCCGTATGTGTGGGGTTTACGCTGAAGCTGAGGGCACGTATGTGAGAGCAGCATATGAACTTTCAAAACCATACATGACAAAGAATTTCAGATTGTTTGTCTGTCAGATCCCAGAATAATAATAGACAGTATTAACAAGTGGCATTTTTCTCATTTTTGGAGGTAACTGTTAGAGAAGTGAGCTCTTGTGCTTCAGAAGTGGTTACTGGAAACAGAAAGAAATATTATCTGTCTTTCTACCAAAATACTGTTCACATAGTCTGAAAAGGGATTATATGTTCTATATCAATACCTTGGTAGCCAGTTTTTAATAAAGCTCCAGCTCTGTTTGGAGGGATGTTTTTTTCTGGCTCTTCCCCATCTATGGCACTTTTTTGTCCTCTCAATATTTGTGTGCAGGTAGGGGGAAGTGTAGGGAAAATGCAAAGGCAAACATCTGCTACTGCCATGTGTTTTCTAGCTACTGCACGGGCTGAGATGTAGAAAGGATGAATCTTTACTACTCTACAAGCTCACCTTTTGCTTCCATATCTCAACAAGCAGGATAGGATCACTAACAGTGTATCCCTCACTCTCTCTGTGATCTGCAAAGAATCAGTAGAGATTCTTTGAGACCTGAGAAGAATGAGTAGAAAAAGACCCCATATTTACCTTCTGTCTGGATTTTTCCCATCCCTTTTACCAGCGTCATCCAGAAACCAGAATGACACTAGTCAGGCTGAACTGGGCCACTACAGTTAAACATAACAAGAAGTTCTTTCAGTATATCAGTAGAAAAAGGAAGACTAGGGAAAATGTAGGCCACTGACAAATGAGGTGGGCACCTTAGTGATGGCAGACACAGACACAGAGAAAGAGAAGGCAGAGCTACTGAATCCTTTTTTTGCTTCAGTATTCACTGCTAAAACTGTCCCCCATGAATCACAGATCTTGGAGACAAGGGGGAAGGCCTGGAGAGAGGAAGATTTTCGCTCTGTAGAGAAGGACTAGGTTAGAGACCACTTGGCCAAATCAGACATCCATAAGTCCATGGGCCTTGATGGGGTGCACCCATGAATGATGAGGGAACTGACAGATGTCAGTTCTGACTGACGGGTCACTCTCGATCATCTCTGAAAGGTAATGGAGAACAGGAGAGGTGCCTGAGGACTGGAGAGAGGTAAATGTCACTCCAGTCTACGAAAAGGGCAAGAAGAAGGACCCGGAAACTATAGGCCAATTAGTCTCACCTCTGTCCCTGGGAAGGTAATGGAGCAACTCCTTTTAGATGTCATCTCCAAACACCTTACAGAAAAGAAAATCATTGGAGGTGGTCAACACAGATTTACCAAAGGTAAATCACACTTGACCAATCTGATAGCATTTTATGCAGTTATAACTGGATAGCTGGATGAGGGGAGAGCAGCAGATGTCATCTACCTTGACTGTGTCCCATAACATCCTCATTAGGAAACTGAAGAAGTGTGGGCTAAATGAGGGGGCAGTGAGGTGGATGGAGAACTGGTTGTGTGACAGGATTCAGATGGTTGTAATTAACCGAGCAGGGTCAAGTTGGAGGCCTGTAACCAGTGGTGTACCCTGAGCATCAAAACTCAGTCCAGTCTTGTTCAACATATTCATCAATGACCCAGATGAGGGGACTGAGTGTATCCTCAGCATGTTCACTGATGATACCAAACTAGGATAGCTGGCAGACACTCCAGAAGACTGTGTTGCCACCCAGCATGACCTGGGCAGGCTGGAGAGCCAGGCAGAGAAGAACCTAATGAGGTTCAACAAGAGCAAATGTAGGGTCCTGCACCTGGGGAGGAAGAATGCCAGTACAGGTTAGGGGAGAACCTGCTGGAAAGCACTTCTGAGGAGAAGGATCTGGAGATCCTGGTAGATAGTAAACTGTCCATGAGCCAGCAATGTAGCCTTGTTGCCAAAAGGGCCAATGGAATCCCAGGCTGCATAGGGAAGAGTGTGGTCAGTAGGTTGAGGGAGGTCATTCTCCCCCTCTACTCTGCACTGGTGTGGGCACAACTGCATCCAGGTCTGGGCTCCTCAGTTCAAGAGAGACAGGGAACTACTGGAGAGAGCCCAGTGTAGGGCAACAAAGATGATTAAGGTATTGGAGCACTTTCCTTATGAGGAAAGATTAAGAGATTTGGGACTCTTTAGCCTGAAGAAGATAAGGCTGAGGGGAAACCCTATTAATGGTTTTAAGTATTTGAAAAGAGGGCTGAAGAAGGATGGAGCTAGTCACATGGTTCCCAGTGACAGGATGAGGTGCAACAGGCACAAGCTGGTACAGAGGAAGTCCCAGCCAAATACGAGCAAAAACTTCGTTATGGTGAGGGTGCCAGAGCCCTGGCAGAGGCTGCTGAGGGAGGCTGTGGAGTCCCCTTCTCTGGAGACCTTCACGATCAGTCTGGATACCATCCTGAATAATGTGCTCTAAGCAATCCTGCTTCAGCAGGGAAGTTGGGCTAAATAATCTGTGGAGGTCCCTTTCAACTCTGACAATTCTGTGATTCCATGATTTTGTAAGGCATTATGATTTGCAAGTGCTCCAGAATGATATGCTGTAGCACCACACTCTCAGTCAGACCCTCTTGGAAATTCTGCTTACAAGCAAGTTTGTGAATATTAGTAGAGATAAGTATCTGATAGCACTAATGCACCACATCAGAGCTTTGAGCTGCTAAATTTAGTGAGAAAAAGCTCCCTGTAGCTTAGGGGAAATAATAGTGCTCCATGGAAGCCTATAATTCACAATGACTTATGACAAAGAACCACAGAAGTTTGGTTGAGGGTAGGAAGGGACCCCTGGAGATTATCCATTCCAACTCCATGACCAAAGCACTCTCAGGTTGCTCGGGATTGTATCCAGTTTGGTTTTGAGTACCTCTGAGGATGAAGGATCTACAACCTCTTCTGGGTAACCCATTCCACTGCTCGGTCACCCTCACAGTAAACAAGTTCTTCTTTATTTTTAAATGGGAATTCCTGTATTTCAGTTTGTACCTGTTGCCTTTTGTTCAGTCACTGGGCACCACTAAATAGTCTTACTCCATCTCCTTTACTCACTCCCATCAGGTATTTGTACACGTTGATAAGATCTGCCTGAGCCTTCTCTTTTCCAGGCTGAACAGTCCCAGATCTCTCAGCCTCTCCTCGTGACAGATGCCCCAGTTCTTTAATCACCTTTATGGTCCTTTGTTGAACACACTCTAGTATTTCTGTGTCTCTTTTATACTGGGGAGCAGAAACCTGTACCCGGCACTCCAAGTGTGTCCCATCAGCAATGGGCAGATAAGAAGGATAAGGTCCCTCAACCTGTTGGCAATGCTGTTCCCAGTACAGTCCAGGATACTGTTGACTTTCTCTGTCATTGCTGGCTCACGTTTAACTTGGTGTCCACCAGAGTCCTCAAGGTTCTTTCTCTGTCAAGACATTCCCTAGCCAGCCAGTCCCTAGGCTGTACTGGTGTATGCAGTTACGTCACATCAGGTATGTGAGGACTTTGCATTTCCCTCTGTTGAACTTCGTAAGATTCCTCTTTGCCCATTTCTCTGGCCCACTGAGGTCCCACTGAACAGAAACAGAGGTGTCTAGTGTAGCAGCCACTCCCCCCAGCTCTGTATCATCTGCAAATTTTCTGAGGGTGGAAATCTCTGCATCATCTAGGTCATTAATAAAGATAACTTTTTCATGCCTTATTTATTTATTTATTT
>VZRU01017262.1:302374-338042 GCA_013398155.1 Pedionomus torquatus
GGTCCCAGTACTGACCCTTGTGGGACACCACTCGTCACTGCCTGCCACTTGGACATTGAGCCGTTGACCACAACCCTTTGAGTGCGGCCATCCAGCCAGTTCCTTATCCACTGAGTGGTCCATCCATCAAACCCATGACTTTACAGTTTGGAGACTAGGATGTCATGTGGGACAGTGTCGAGTGCTTTGCATAAGTCCAGGAAGATGACATCTGTTGCCCTGCCTTTGTCCACCAAGTTTGTGGCAGTATCATAGAAGGCCATCAAATTTGTCAGGCAGGACTTGCCCTTGGTGAAGACGTGTTGTCTGTCTCCAATCACCTCCCTATTTTCCATGTGCCTTAGCAGAGATTCCAGGAGAATCTGCTCCATGGTCAGAGGTGAGACTGACTGGCCTGTAGTTTCCTGGGTCCTCTTTTTTCCCTTTTTTGATACAGCTTTCTTTTGAAACAACATTAATGTTTCAACATGTCCTTAACAGAGACAACAAAAAAAAAATTCAAAACAAAAAAAAGATGACAAATTTCAAATTACTCATTTCAAAACAAAGCAGTTATTCACACCTCTTTTACCAGGAGATTTAAGAATGCCTGATTGAACTGGATAAATTAAATTAAATTTCAATACAAGAAAATTGTATTGATTAACAACCCCTTATTTTTTTATTGTGAATTACTAGAGAACCTGTTTCTTTTGAAATTTAGTATTTCAGCTTGTTAAAATGATAGTAAACCAAAGTAGAAAAATTATTTAAGTATGAGGAAAAAAGACCAGTATTTCCAAAAGATTTTTTAAATTTGACATTTAAAGGTGTAGCAAGTTGATACGGTGGGAGAATTAAATTTGAAAAAGTCAAATGAGAAGACATTATGTTAGAAAATGACAACATTCAAAAAGTTGAAAAACTTTATCAGAAAATATGGTGGATTATTATTCACTTGAAGCCTTTAAACTAAGACTGAATCTATTTAAAAGGCATACTGTTATTTAACCAGCAAACATAGGCCTGATGTGACAGCACAATATTTTTGACTAGTAATACATCTGAGATCTTCAGATGTTCACAGCAGTCCGATTTGGCTTTAAAATCTACAACTCTGTAAAATATGGCATGTAATCTGCCCTTCCCTTCCCCTTGCAAATGTAAAGTGTACAGGTGGATCCTCCTCAAAAACCGGGAAGTGTTTCTGTAGCCCATTCTTCTTTCTGTAGAAGAATTTTCTCCCAAATGGCCTCTTTCCCCACTTTATAAAGGCATTGCTTCATAATAAATCCCTTCATAAACAGAAAACAGAGTTGAAACATGTCTTAAGCTACTACCTCCACCTTCCTTTTGTTGTTATTTCTAGAATTATTTCTTTCAATGTCTTTATATCTGTCCTGGTTTCTGGGAGGGGCAGGGTTAATTCTCCCCTGGCTCTAGCAGGGCCCAGGTATCCCACCCCAGGTGAGCCATGCCCAGGGGGTCGCTGGGAGCTGCTGGGAAGGGGAGGGGTTGCGGTCGGACATGCGCGGTTGGTATCATACTCGCGTTTGTATCTGTCTCCATCCGTGTTACTGATACTGTTTTAACTTGTTCTACTTTGTTGTCCTGTTAAACAGTTTTTGTCCCAACCCACAAGTGTTGCCTTGTTCTTCCAACTGCTCTAACACCGCCATGAGGTGTTAGCCAACCCGGTTGCCATGTGGTTCTTTGTTGAACCATCTGAGGCTAAACCACGACAACATCCCAAGTAAGCTACTGAAAAAATTTTCACAGAATCCTGGAGTGCATGGAGTAAAATGCAGGAAATGTACTGTTCATACTGCCATTCATCACATCTTAGACCTACTTATGGTGATGAAACTTGCTCCAAACAGCATCCCATAATTTTTACATTACATCTAGTCTACATCCTTTATTCTCATCCTTGTTATTATACTTGAAATGATGTATCAACCAAGATGATGCTGAAAAAAACATTCTGCCAATGCATTATATCTACTTGTAATCAGTGATTTCATATATAGATAAATACATGTAAGATACAAAATGCAACAAAAACATGCACCAAGGAACCCATGAATAAATAGTAGATTACACTTTGCCTTAGCCACTCAGTTTATAATACTCCTAAAATCTTCCAAAAAGTGTAATTTTTGAGACATGGAGATTCTGTCAGTTACTTAAGTCTGCACTAATGCGCTGTCATGGCACTTCCACATTCAAAAGCACATGCTCTTGCAAAATCGGCTTTACCAACACTTTGCACCATTCATCATGGAAACAACAAATAATGATCAGTCGGTTCGCACTGTATCCAGAGGACCCCAACCACCACCATTAAATAACGGTAAATGTCTACAGTGGCATTACGAAGGAAGACAGTGACACAACAGATTCCCCAGAGCACAGTACCTGGTCAGTAGTGGGAATCGACTCCCATCTACGCTTCAGCAAGTACAAAGATTTCCGGCTCATGATTTTGAATCTGCTCTAGAGGGTCTTCCACACTCTAGAAAAAAGGCTTCTCTCCAAATCAGTGGCAAGAACCTTATTTCTGACTCCTGTGCTTCATTGCTGTAGACAATGGAGCTCCCCGATGTACAGAAGTTTTTGCAAGTTGCAGGGTTGAGCCCTGGTTACAGCCAAGCTTCTGTTTCTCTACAGCATCCGTCCCCTTATAATGTCACGACAAAGGGTATCAGCAAGACAGTGAAAAGCCTGGCTTTCACTGACAAATTACGTCGCAAAACCATGAAGTAGGTAAACAACACCAGACGCACTCAATCTGAAAATAGCTGTTGCTTAGGAACAGGAGGGGTAAAACACAGCACCTCAGATATATAATTGAAAGCTTTTATATTTAAAGAGAATTAAAAACACTGGACCTCTGTGTTTCTCTCTCCCGATTATCATCCTTTTGTAATGTTGGAGGAACAATCGCTCAATTCTACTGACTCATGAAGCTACGCCTACACCTTCAGCAAGCCAAACAGGGCTCAATGACAGAGCAACAAATAACACCCACACACTCAAGGTCTCTCATAAAAAACTGTGCGCAAGCGTGCCATGGGTCCTACCTGAAATATCTTAGAAGTACCAAGTATTATGTTTTAGTAGAATAATTAAAATACAGTTTGCATATTTTTTTCTGCAGAGGGATAATGTGCCAAGGATTAAGCCTGGTGGTCACATTTTCTTGTAGGATACACTGATATTAGAAAGGGGTGTGAATATGTTCCCCTCATGTGAGAGAGATGATGTGTTTTTACAGACTGCATGAGCTATTTGAGAGAGAGATTTCTTTAGGTGAGTTAAAAATTCCTAAATATTTAAGAATTATTTAACTTGCAACTCAATTTTGAAGTTCCTGCCTAAATCCTAGCCTGTATTAATTTTAAGCATGGAACATAATGAAATTCACTTTGTACTTTCTGCATGACGTCAAATCCAGAGAGTAAATCCCTCCTGTGAAGCAGGTACAGCAGTATTTACAGCAGAAGGTATCTTCAGTGATCAAAAAAAAAAAAAGAAAAAAAAAAAAAAAAAAAAAAAAAAAAAAGAAGAAGAAAAAGAAGTAGAAGTAGGTAGCCAGGATTTCATTTCTCTTTTTCAAGCAATCTATAATTCACTCTAATAACAGCAGCCTTAATAGTAAAATTATTCTAAAATAAAAGGAATCCTACAACACACATATAAATACACATATATGTGAGTGTAATCTATAAATAAGTGAGTGTTGGTCTAGAAGTCAGGAGCTAGTTAAATTGTAAAGATGGCTTTTTACTTGTCCCATTTACATTCTATTGAATTGCAGATGCTTATCAGGAGACAAACCCCTGCAAACAGAAATTCCCATAAGCCTCAGTGTTTTTCATATGACATCCATCACTACCTGTAATTCCTACAAGCAGAAAAGGAACATATTTTCCAAGTGGGTCATTAAGAAGTATGACATGCACTGTAGTAGTTTCCTTTCGTGTTTCAACACATATCATAAAAAACCTACTAAGTTATTAAAAATAAATCTCAACAGAATTAGAATTTTGTTTAATAAACCTTGGTAGAAATTTTATGAGTTTATATGTGAATTTTAGTTTTCTATTATGGTAAAATAGCCGTTCTACTTCCTTTCCTCTTAAGTCACATTGCAAACATTCACATTCAGGTGGCTTCCTTAAAACTATCTTCCCACTTTCTTCACTTTATTCCATCAGAATTAAAAAATCATGGAAGACTAATACATTTTTTCCCCAGAAAACAAGCCTAACCCCCTTCCTTCCCTCTCACTGCTTGTCCAAGCGTCACAGACTACCACTCGCCATGAAGACCTCTCCTCCCAGGTCCCATTTTTTGCTATGGAAAAACTGTAAGTTACCATGTTTCAAATCCTGCAGGCAATCGCTACTTCATCTTTAAACATCTGATGCATTGTATCTGAAGGAGAGGTATACCTAAGAGAGTACTCACCATTTTTAAGCAAGATCCTGTTTAACAAAGGGGGCATTTATTAAAGATGCAAACTGGCAACACAACTAAATCACAAAAGGGTAAAACAGGTCCTTTATATTATATGCAAAGATCAGATCTTCCTAAACTTGTCCTAACCTTTCAAGAAACTAGTCAAATTTAGTTTAACGCTACTCTTAGCAAAGACAGTTTTCAGAGCCACGTTAAAGAGAGTCTGAGGCTGTAGGTGCAATCACCAAGGTTTATTTTCTTCCCCCTAATGAAACTTTTCTTCCCTGCTTCTTGTGACTGGGCACTAGGATATCACACAGTTATCAGCAAGCTTGGGTCACTTGCTTTTCCTACCCTATTCAAAATCCTTTAACATTTCTGTGGTATATGCTGACTCTTAGTTTTAAAAAGTTCTTCCACGATTTATAATAATTACCTTTCTAGAATCCTTGCAGAACACCTATACATAGCAAAAATGAAAAAAAGAGTGCTTAGAGGATGAGCTTGATCAAAACTACACATTTCTTTTCAGATGGACTTAGGAGGAAACACCTCACTGTCTGTCAAGGAGACCCTACACGTGCAGATTTTAATCTGTTTTGAAGGTATGTGCTGTTAAGGGTTAAAGTATTTTTGCTTATTTTGTTTAAAAAATAAAAGATGTTCTGCTTAAGAAAAAATCAGTAGGAGTCTTCTACAAGGAAATCTGATACACAGTGTTCTAGAATAATGTTTTTAATAATTCATCAATAATTTTCAGGAAAGGTTCAAACAACTACAGGCTGACCTGTAGAGGATTCCACTGGACTTATCTCCACCCCATTTTTTTAAAAAAATATGAAATGGTGGTGGAGTATCTAAAACATCACAGAGGGAAGGAAAGAGAAAGAAAAAATTAAAATGTATATATAGTTATCTTCTCACAATTATCTCCTCTTCAGCCTCTACTAAAACCCAGAGAATTTCATAGGTATGTTTAGTAACCAGTGAATACAACTTTCTTTATCAATACCCAACAAATGGTTTTACTTGCAGTCCATATAGATGGGCAGTTGCAGCAACTTAATTAAAGCCCAAAGGCTTCCCTTGAAATTAGGCCATGCCATGCAAACCCTCCTTATTCTCAAGAAAGGGCTAAAGAGAAAAAACCAGGAATATATTAATTCCTCTGGAACCCTTCTTGGAAGACACCATAGCCTCATGAGAACAAATTAAAAAATCCTTTGGGAACCATTTGTTCCCATGAGTTCACTTTTTTTCAGAAAACTCAAAAGGGATCTATTAAACACCCCAATTCCTACTTCCTGCGGCAAGATTTTATTCATTTTTAAGTCAAATTGATCCATTTTACTTTATAATATAAGGACCAGATTGATACCACTTATCTTCCACCTAAATCCTTTTCTCCAGCATTTCTAACTGGCTAGCTTCAAAAATGTCTAGCCAGCAACAAAAAAAAAATCCTTCAAGCAGGAAGGCTCATATCCAACAGGATATACCTGAGGACTCAGACAGGACTTAGGCCTCCACCTCTGATGCAACACTAGCACAGACTTCATATACATTCCACTCAGCACCCCAGGCAAATCATTGGGACTGAGGGGCATGGTTCAGAACATACAAAAGAATTCCCATATTTTCCTATCTTCATACTTGCATATGAAGATCTGCAATAATGGTAGAAAAGTTGAAGGAGTATAAGACACCTTAAGAGTCTTTCCAAGTGACTGCCTTCTCAGGAGTTTAGAGGAGTCCAGTTTACCTTCCACTCTTTGGACCAGAAGAACACATGCTCAACTAGCAGATCAGAAGAAGCAGGAGAGATTATGTACTGAACAGCTCTCACCTTAGTGGATAGGATTTCCCTGATTTCTGAAAATCCTGTTTCCACTCAAAACTAGTTTGCTTTCTGGTGGTGTTCTTTTTAATATTTGTGAAATGACAGACTGCCACCTGAAAAAAAATCAGATCTGCAACACCTCTTAAACTGGTTAATGAAATATTGAATTTCCTGCAAATTTCAAGATGGTTTTGAAACGAGATACAAGAAAGAAGCTTAGAAAAATTCAGGAAAAAAATGTACAAATCTGCAACAATAAGGGCAAAAAAGCAAAACATAATAAATTAATCTTACATTAAAAACAGTTAATCTTGTCTATTTAAACAAGTAGCAGCTTCCTGATTAACATATATTTTCTCATTAAATACGCAGGTAACTGCAGTGATTTTTGCATGGGGCAGTAGGAAGGTTAGGCTAGGAACTACCCAGTCAGATTAAGGTTGCAAACATGTAGCTCCACAGCCCGCTTATTATAGATTTAGACATTGAAGTCTATAGTTATAGAAATCCTTCACCTGAAGGAAAAGCAATTTGAAAATATTAGAGCCCTAATAATGTATCTATATAATTTCAGAGGGGGAAGATTGCTTCTCCTAAGCAGGAACATTCCTGAACATCAGTATTGGTGGCAATGTCTCCTTTGAGACAATTCTAATTCTATAGATAATTTAAAAGTGTATCAGCAGGATGCCATTAACACTACTAGCGTATCTTCCTTCCAATGATGAGTCAAGAGCAAACCAGTAGCTACACATGGCTTTTCTGTACCTCCCCACACAGTTCTAACACCACCAATCCCTTTATTATTGAACAAGGTGAGAGCGCCATCCAAGTTTTACAAGTTTTTCAGGTTTGAAAAAACCACACCACCACAAAACATAGACCCATTATTTGAAACTGCATTCCTTTGATATACTCAAGGAGACAGCTGAGTAAGAAATGCTTTCTCAATACATCTAATCCATCTTTCTGCTACTGAAAGAAACTGTCTGTTGCATGACTCAGTGCAGTCTGGATCAATTGTTCGGATTACATCTCAAAATTATATAAATGAAAGCTGTCATGGTTTTATGCTTTTTTTCCATTGATTCAATCCTGCAAATATTAACAAAATTAACAACTTTGTGAATCTCAGATGGAAAACTTGAATATTTCAAACTTACAAAAAGCCAAAACACAGGATACCGAGCAACTGACCTGTGAGCCTCTGGGCCCTCGTTTGTGATCCCATTCAGAATGCCCCATGAGCTGAAAAAGAATGAAAAGTACAAGTGAGAAATTGCACTCATTAGCTTTAATAGAAACATTCATGCTTTTATATCTATTACACATTTTGTTTGAAAAAAAAAACAGCTCTGCTTTTACTATTTATTTCACACAGCTCTTGTAGCTTCATAATAGGGTGAGAAGTACTTGGGAGTTGTTAGTATAACTTTGTACCTTTACATTTAGAGCCAAAACGCATCTAGAGTCACAACATTGCTCATGCCAATAAAATTCCCACTCCCATAGATTCAGCTTTAGCCCAACTATTAATACTGATCTGGCAAAAGGAGAGCTGATATATCAACGAGGAGATCACCAAAACCAGAGGACATTTGATAAAATAGCAATGCATGCTTTATATGAGACACAAAAACGAAGCTTTATTTCTGTCTCACCACTGAATTATTCTCAATGTAATAAAGAATACCCGGTAGGTGTTACTACTGCTTTATGTAGCCAAAGATTATAGTCAAATGTGAAATGCTGACAATAAAGCTATCCTCACACTCACCTAAAATGCCTTGGAAAGCACCAGGGAGCGCCCAGGCACAGCTCTGGTGGAGCCAGAGCTGTGCAGCACACGAGGTAGCTGCTGCTGCTAATCCTCACTCTGACCATTCAACCAGCCTATGTCCCAGCCTGGGAGCTGGTCTTTATTTTTTTACAGCTACTCAGGGATCTCTTTTGGGTAATACTTTTTCTTACTCATATGAAGCACAGTTTAATGCAAATATGAAAATATGCGAATGAAAGACAGGAAGGTTAGTGTTACATGTAATGACTAACAGTCACGAACTGTTATGTCTTGCTCTTTTTTTCCCCAACATTCTTTCCCAAAAGAAATGCCTTCCCCCAGGTCAGAGGTAGGCAATGAAATTTACAACCTATAGTTATTGCAAAACATTGCTTTTTAAATATTCATCCCCATGACAAGAGATTAAAACTAGTTCAAAAAATGAGGAAAGCCACATACATCTCATGTGAAATCTTTATTTTCTCTATTAACTGTTGCTACTCATCCTTTCCTTCTCTGAGGGCTCCTTCATTTCTTTAAGTTATTGTTTAGGATTACCTACCCTCATAATGGGAGACAAATAGCAACAGAACCACTGCACCATCTTTTACCTGATACAGCCCCAGGACTGACTCCCTTGTCTTACTGTAATTATTTCCTTTTTTCCATATACTGTTAATGGAAACACTGGCTGTGCCAGGTTTCCCTGTTTGTTTCTCCATACTGTTATGTTTGCTCACTACTGTATGAAACCAAGCTTTGATGTTTATGAAAGCTGGCCTCTCAGTAAATAACCAGCATGCAAAAGCTACCAAGAGATGCATCTACCAAAGGTTATGTGCTTCACAGAACCCCTGCCAAACCCTCATACCTGTGCTTCCTCTGTGGATCCTGCCACTTGGACAATTTAATTTAGCATGGGTCTGACTACCTGTGATTCCTTGGGTGATAAAGAATATCTTTACCTACAACTTTCTATTAGTGAAATTAGCACAAAAAATACACCTGTGATTTCACGGTGAAGTAAAAAGGATGGATGTTACAGGCTTGGCTATGGTTACTATTGCTCTCCAGGCCCTATAGTCATTTGGCAGTGCATCCCAGACCCTTAAAAACAAACACAGCATAAGATCCCACTGCCAGATTTTTCATGCTCCTACCCTCACTGAATCCATAGTTTACTGAAAAAGTACGGGTTGTTTTGCTATTGCCATCAAAAATATGCAATGCGGTTAAGAGTCAATCTTGCAGTTATCATTCCCATTAAAGGGGATGCACCAAATGTAGGGATGCTCCCAGTCCAGCCAGTCCCAGGAAATCAGACTGACGAGTGCCAGAGGTGGTTACTTGTGATGACTACCAAACCTCAAGCCCAAATCCAGTCCTCTTAAACACTGGTTCTTCTTCAGGCACAGGTCGCTCAGCCTGTTCCCCAGTGAAGCGCTGCCTTGTGCTTCACAATTTCCACACAGAGTTTTTCAGCCCTCAGATTGTTTTTCTGTGTTTCTCCACCCACACAGCTAGCCTTGACTCTGCTCCTCTTCCTCTGTGACTTCCAGATGCCTGTAGGTCCTCCATCTCTGGCCATGCTCTTGCATTTCTGGGGCACTCCACAGATCGGATGATGCAGCAGCAGCTAACACTACAGTGAGAAATGAGTCTGAAGACTATAACAACTTGTCCTTGCTCCATTCCTCATCATTTCATTGTCAAAATCACTTACTGAAGATAGGCTAAAGTCACCAATGAAGCAACCAGTCATAAATGCATTGGAACCAATGGAGTGATCCCTTGCTTATTCTGGCACAGTTTTATTAGCAAACTGCTTACTCCTCATAGCAAATTACATAACCCACATTTCATTTAATTTCTCTGCAAATGTGTCTTTGTGGAGTCAGGCACATTTGTAGCATTTTTGCTGATGGATCCATTGCCCTCAGTGTTAAAAGAATTTCAGAACCATTGCTCACTGTTGCCATGTGCTATGCCAGGATGCTCTACTGACTTAACCCTGTGGTTATGACCTGATATAATAGTGAAAAAAAAGGAAGAGTTCCAGGATGCTAAGAAACATTAACAATATTGAGCAGTTTTCAAGCATGATAGTAAAATGCATGACCCTATGAAGGCAATCTTTTCTTTCCAGTCTTATAACGCACCAAATTTTACTTGCCTTTAAAATGTATTTCTTCCTCACATTCTAGAAAACAGTTTTCACCTCACGCTAGAATGTTCTTGGCCTATCTGCAGTGTTCTATAGTAACAGAGGTGGGGAGGAAAAAAAAAAGAAATAAAAAGTATATCACACTTAATCACACTTATACAAGGCCTGAAGCTTTTAAGACAGAAGACAAAGCAAATAAACAGAGGAGTTCCAACAGTATTTTTGCCAGGCCAACAAACTATGGAGGGAAAATTGACTCAGTATGACAACCTTCAGCTCAACAAGCCATGCTGTGCAAGGTTACTTCTGAACCTGAGAAAGTTTCTATTTCTATAGGCAAACCATAAGTACAAAATTCAGAAAAGAAGAAAAGCAAGTACACATGACCTATTAGGCTAATTGGAAATCACAATTTTCACCAGCTTTATAGAAATCAAAAGATAAAGAAAGCAGTATTAAAAAAAACCAAAAAAAACAACACGGAAACATGAGAGTGTGTGCCTAATTCTACTTCAGTATGAATCAACCTTCTGAAATCAGAAAAAAAAAAGAAAAATAAATAAATTGTAATTGGTGTGTGCGTGAAAATGCATTTGCAGGTAGAAGGATTTATTTTTGTCACTAACAGAAAGGTTTTCCCACACTCCACCACTCCTCTAAAAACTACTAGGAATTGATGTGGTCAAGAGTGATGGTAAATGGCTTCACACCATCTAATTACTTTTCTGTATTATTATTCGTATTGACCATGCTGCTGGGGCTAAGCAGGGATAAAAACAAAATCAAATGGCATATATGTGTGCAGTCTCTCTCAGAAGGAAAGTATCTACTTTACATTTCATCTAAAACTATCCTGAAAACCCAGCTCTGACAGTTTAACACTGAATGATGAAGGTAGCTTTCAGCAACAAAAACAACTCTTGATGTTCAAGAATGCACAAAACCACAGGCTTTGCTAAGGCCAACTGATTTGCTCTACCACACAAATTGACTAACAGGTCTCCAGGGAAAACAGCCTCCCTCAGCCCAGCTGAGGAGGACAATGAATGGAAGAGGCGGAGGGAATGACGAAGACCCTAATACCAAAATCATGGTCACAGAGAGGAAAAGCAAAAAGTGAAATGCGGTTAGCTTGCTCTGTATGCGTAGGGTGGCAACCTGGACTGTAAAGCTCAGCCTTTTGCTATAAACACTATAAAGTCTCTAGGCCTTGTGGTTGTAAAGCCAAATTTTAAAATTAAATCACGTGTTCAATATGACGATGATATCTGCAAAGGGGTAAGGAATGGTATAAAGGACTGTCTGTATTTGATATGTGAAATATACACATCAAAACAGAACAAAGACATTTAAAAACCTAGCATCTTCATCTCTCACCTCTCTAAATGCAGTTTTTCTCCTATTTAGTGATTTAAGGCCCTGGCATGTAACTACATAATAATCTCCACTTCCATTAAAATTCATAAACCATAATTCTAAGCCTCCTTAGCATTAGAGAACTGCAGGAAAATACAATACTGTCAAAGATCTAAATAAATAATAAGACAGAAAGTAAAAAATGACAATTCAAACTTTTTTAGCTGTTCCTAGGTCTTGTTTTTCCCTTAAATTATCTTTTCTGACATAGGTTTTGATTTTGGCACCCTTGAGACAGCAATACTGCTAACTATGCCATGGCAGAAAAAAAAAACCAAAACCAAACCTCAAAAAACTACTCACAGAAATAGGAAAGGCATATTTTTATTATAAAGACATCCCCAATTGGGCACAAGTGGGAAAAAAAATCCCAAATTTAGAATACAAACAGTATATTCTTAGGAAAGGGAGGGAGTCCTCAGTATCAGCACAACATCATTTTGAAACCACGAGGGTTTTTTATTAAGCAAATACAACACTCAGTACAGTTTTATTAGAGGGAATGAGCAGATCTAATGGTAAATACTTAAGAGCACCAATAAAGCAATTATGCTGAGTGCTTAATAGACTTTAAATCAATTCAGAGCCTATTTTAATTCAATTCAGATTATAGTATACTACTCTGGAATTTTATTTAGATACATATATATACATGCACTTTTACTGTTATAAAAATAATTAGATGGTGATGACAAATGTGAACTAAATCAGCCATAACTCAAAGTTATTAAATGGGATTCATATAAACTTAAGTAGGATCACATAGTCCAAATGCATGATTTTGGACCTTGCCCCAACTCACTGCCTTATTCCCTCGGACTTTAAATTTCAGACCATGGCTGGACACCATGTTTCTATTACAGTGAGCACAAGAGAGCCCTTCCCTCCTCTAGTAAATAAATGAAAGATAAGCACAAAGCAAAGCACCAGAATGCTAGAGAAATTGTTCCTCTGCTCCATCTGTGAGTGGGTGCCAAAGATGTAGCATCCAATACTCCATTGAATTGGCCACAATACACGAATAGCCTGAGCTCCCCAACCAGTTGAGAACCTGTAAAAAAATGCCTTTTTGCTGCTTCTGCAAGGATTTAGGATGTTTCGTAGCAGCAAAAAATAATTACCAATGAGATTATGAGAAATTTTGTCTGTGTGATAGCCAGCAGTTTTAAGATCTGATCGTATTTGGGAATCAATGTCCAGTCGAGCCAGATAGCAGTATCCAGTCATTTCACTGGCTGGTACCTGGTTTCAACCTTCGTCAAAATAGCAGAGCCTGTATTTAAATACGAGCATAACATCTTCCCTCTTCGGAAGACATTTTGTTGAATGGGCATGTTGAGGATGTGGAACAGTATCTCACTGTTGAGTTCTTTGACACTGCCTTCTTACAGCTTGAGATGAATGGGGCACAGTATGATACATATTCTCTGACTGAATGGGTATTAGCTCTGCTTCAGTCAGGATCATATTTCCACTGGTAAAAAGAAACTGTTTGTTACCAGCATGTAGGCACAAAATGTTCCTGATAAGTTTCATATTCAGTGACAAAAAAAGCGCACAAATTATTTCCTTGATTACATATTAGAAGAAACATTTATTTTTACAAAAATGCAGGAGGTGGGTCATACAGAAGTCCACAGTGGTTTTTGTACAAGCTATTTTGAGTTGGATTCCTTCTAGTCAATAGACTGTTCCCTGCACATTAATGGTAACCAAGAGAAATGATATACTGACTCAGCTAACGTAGGGAGTGCAGTTTTGGCGTGGACATCATCAGCATGCAGAAGCTAAACAGGATGAAGATCTGTTTCTGCCAGAAATATGATAATGTAATGGGGGAGCAACTGCCTGGCTGTACTAACCACCTTCTCCGTCAAAGGGCAGCTGGCCCTGCCAGGATCCAAAAGCATCACATATGTCTTCCTCGCTGTGTGGCGAGTATGATCATATGCAGGTACGTGTGGGCTATGACACAGATATAGCAAAATGCTCCAATATTTGGAAAAATAATCCCTTTTCCACAGCCAGTCGCCAACTCCCAGGGTCAGCATGAGATGTCAGAGCTACTTTGTTCAGCCAGATCTGTGTAAGCTGCACACTCGCCCCACCATGGCCTCTGGCTGTGCAATTAGTGGCGAGGAAACTCTCCACCCAAATGCTCCCAATGCCATGGATCCCTGCAAATCGGCAAGATCAGCCCCAGTTCTGAGACTAGTTAAACAACAAGACAGCACTCCCCTTCCTTCTAAAATGAGCTAACTAAATTAATAAACCGAGAGGGGTAAGTGTGGTGGTTGCAGGGGGGAGGGTGGGGAAGATGGTGGTGTAAGAGTCTTTCAGCTGCTTCCTAATCAAGTAAGCTGATTCAAAGGTTTGTGAGCTGCTGGACAACAGCTAGAAGTAGATAAAATTTTTACACCAAGGCACAGGCAGAAATGATTTGAAACTTGGAGTTGCTTTTAACTGGGGGCAGAGGCAGTGAGGGAGAAGGATGGGCCTCGAGAAGAGCTGCAGTGCATGGCTTCCCTGAAGGATAAGCCCCACGTGGGGAGGGAGTTAAATCCTCTGAAACTGGTACCCCGGTGAAAATAGAAGCCCTGGAAGGAGCTGCCTCCTTGACCCCTACAGCCCTCTCACAGCCTGGGAGGACAGGCAACAAACCACAGCACTGCCAGAGGCTACACAAAACAGAGGAAAATCATATATATAAATATATATATATATATATACACATACATACATATCAGATATTCTGTTGAGACAGTGAAGTGCTACTGAGCCACTACGGCAGGAAGGAATGGAAAAAATGGGGCACTGGGTGAGGTAAGGCTGAGGCATAGGGAAGAGGCACTGCAGCCCAGGAAGACAACCTGAAAGGCACCAGCAGTGACTGTCCTGCAGGCATGGCAAAGAAACCGTCCCGGGTCCTTAACGAGGGACTCGGATCCAAAGGAATAAAAGGAATGAGATCATATCTGGCACTGAGTGAGACAGCAGGAGACACTGAGGACTTTTCTCATGGCAGTGAGAATCTTCATTCCAGAAAATAAGCTGCATCTAACTTCTTCAGGGATCCTGGTTCCCTTGCACAGGGAAGACATATGACACAACAAACTGGCAGCAGTGGGTTCATGGACAGCTGTCATGCCCATGCTCCATGCCACTTCTTGAAATGAGCAAGTGTTAATTTAGGTAGTGTGAAGATACTGTGAAATAACAAAAAAATAACATAGGAGGAGAAACACAAGACAGAGGAATATCCACCTCCACACTCTGTATCTGGATTTATATAAATTTTTGTCACAACTACTTAAACAGATGCCAGTAGTAAAACAAATCCCTACAGGTTTTTTTTATTATTATTATTTTCAGTCCTACCATCAAATTTCTCAGGTACCTATTAATCTTTCACACATCAAACAGGATTTTAAGTGAGTTTTAGAGGCAGAGATGTAGTGAAATACAGAAAAAGACTGATTTTTTTTGCTGTTTTTCTTTCGTTTGTTTTTTTTTTTTTTTTTAAAGAAGAGAAATTCTTATTCTTCAGTGGTCCCCATGGATGGATGCTACTTAAAGAACTACTAGAAGGTGTGGAGCAGATTTCTTTCAGCAAAGGGCTTCCTAAATTGATAGTCCTATCTCAATCTGGATTTTTTCAAAAAAAGTATTTTTTATTCAACAAGCAAAAGTGTTCACCAAATTTTCAATTTATTCACTTTCCCATTTTGAGCACAACTGTGAAAACCAAAGCCCTAGAAAAAAATATCCATACAGGTGAGATACAAAATGTGAGCACTCTGATATCCTCAGCCATGGCCTTAATTTACAGACAGTAACGTAAAGAAGATTCCTTGTTATGAGCATAACAGGGCAACATCAAGACTCCTAAATGCAACAATAAGCTGACAAAAGAACAAAAATAGATTGTTAAAAAGAAGAAAATTACCATTTAAACCTTGTTAGATACCCAAAGTAGATACATTAAGTCCCTGGTTTTGAAAGCTACACAATCAACTTCATCTGGTGTAATTAAGTTCCTAGAAAAAGTCAGAAAGCTTATTTACTTTTTTTCCCTTGGGAATCATTAACTATGCATTAAGAACCTCAGTCACAATACCAAGTCTGGCACAGGCTTGATAAACTAGCTTGCTCCTGCAGCAGACAGTCAGCATCTTCTGAAAGCACAGTTAGTGTCTAAAACCTACCATTTATTTTATAAAGGAGTCTAAGACTTCTACAAAAAAATCTGCTTTGCAATGTATGTTACCAATACCATTCTCTCTTTAGTGTGTAGTTTTTCTCTCACTTTTGATCTTTTCAGAGATTCTAGTTTCATACATGGTATTTGCACTTTTTGTTGTTACTCAACACAAGCCTTGAAGATGACATATGCTCTTTTCAGCTGCTTATGAGTGCACAGTATGGTCTCTGCTTCCAAATAATATTAGTACCTTGAAGATCAGGGCATGTCTTTTCACATAGCAATTAAAAACCTACTGAAAGGGTAGGAAAATCTCTAAAGGATTTTTCACAGTCAAGCCCTGATTTTAGGGGAATCACCCACAATACTAACACAAAACATGAAAGGTCATATGTAAGGCAACTTAGTCCAATTCGTTTAGTAAGTGCATTAATCTAAGCGCTGAATGCTCTCTGACAGCCCGCATAAAGACAGGAATTACCCAATGCAGTTTCCAGTGGGTGAGTTTCTACCTCACGGGGAAAAAGCCCACCAAGCCCCAAACCCAAAACTTTGTGAAATTGACATCCTTACTGCCAGTCTCAGCAGGAAAAAACAAAACAAAACAAAACAAAACTCTTAGGACTGAGTATGTATGCAGGTTTCACCAGTCATTTAACCTTCAGAAGTGGTTCCTCTGCAAGGGAACTGAGCCACTGCAGCAGGAATAGGGACAAGAGTGACTTGCTTTGTGTCCCTGTTATACTTTCCTCGTGTGCACAGAATGGTGTTTCAACATAGCTTCAACTCAAAACCTCTCATGAAGGCAAAGAGACACTTAGAAAAAGGAAAGAGGTAGAGGGTGGGAGCGTGAACCCCCAAACTTCAACTTGCTCAGAGAAGCCAAATAAAGGTTGCAGTGCCACTGCTCCCCAAAGCTGGAAATTCAGTAAGCAACAGAATCCAGTAGTTTGAACAAAACAGATCTCTTCTGCTACCATATGCACTTACTGAAAAGATAAAAACAAACTTTGCTTTTTTTTTTTTTCTTAGTATGGCAACTTAATGTCCATCTGGTGTCAAAACACTGTGATTATAGAAATCAGTCTCTGGTAAGGCTGAAACAGAGTGAGGCAAAAAGCCAGAAACAATTTCTTACACTTTCAGCAGCTCATTTCCCTGAAACACATTAACCTTAATGGTAGTGCACTGAGGGTTAGCTGAGATTTCCTAATGAAAGTTTTAAGATACCGAGATTTTGGCCTCTTTCAAGCTAGTGCAAAGAGCAGAATGACCCACAGTGCCTTGTCCCACCATGAGAGTAGAACTGCTTCTGGTCAGGTGAAGCCTCAGCTTCCAGGGTTGGCCTGGAAAAGAGCATCACTCTGCCAAAGCTCATTCCAGCCACACAAACAAGCTACTTCTTTCATTAACACCCTATTTTCCTGGTTTTGAGGTTTCACAATACAGAAGAATAGTGCTGGCATTTCATCAGCTAGATCCCAGCTAGCAAATGTCCTAAAATTACACTGTAGAGCCTGGTAGCTTACTAAAAAACCTCAATGTCAAAACTCAAAGAACATTCAGTTTAAATACACCCTTGGGGGGATTTTATACTAACTACTTTCTATTTCAGACTATTCACTTTAAGCTCAACCAGCAACGCTTCATCCAGGAAAACTCCCTTCTCTGCCACCCAATCTCAATCAACCTGCCAAATTAATTATCACTCTGCATTTTTCTATTGCTAAGAGGGGGGGAAAAAGCAAATAGATGAATGTAGCAGTGACCCGAGCGAAAATGAATCCTCTGAAACAGAACTAATTAAATCAGTTCAGTGATCTTCTTCCATCATGACACATTTTACCCACCCCTTCCCCAAGCAGCCCAGTTCCCGCATCTCCTCCAACTGTCCTCAGCATGGTGCTCACAGGGGGCTCAGATGTCTATCCAGCGCAAACTAGGGATCTTTTCTACTCATCCTCATAACTGAGTGGTTTAAAATAAAAACAATGGTCACAGAAAATTCACCATAATTTCATGCTGCCATTCACACGCAAATTCTGGCTGCAGAGTATATATATGCCAGACAGCATTCATGGGATCACAAGCACCAAACTTTGGTGCTTCGCTGGCTCTGTGAAATGAGCAGAGCTCAGAGCACTGGCAGAGTGAGGCTTCCCCTTTGGTATCCCAGTCAGACCTCACAGCAGAGCTAGCAGGACTAACATGTAGAGAAATTAGAGAATTTGTGGCTTTTAAATCACTGCCACAAGCCAGACACTAAACCTTGCTAACCACATTTCTAACCTAGCAAATACCTAAGATTGTACGATCACCTGACTAGAAAGGGATGAGTTCAAGGATGCAAGTTAAACACATGTTTTAGACTTCCCTGTCCTACAATTTTAAGTGACATTTAAGCTGAAATGCATGCAGAAAGACATTTGGGCCATAAATTTCCCTGGAAATGGCATCATTTCATTGCAGTCATGTTGTCGATCAATGCATGAAATTCCCTACCAGCTCATAACAGCATGCCCATGCAGTGAGAATATTGCAAGCTATAGGTGTAGAACCGCAACAGAAACATTGACCTCTCCTCTTCCAGTGTACTTCACTTTCCATCACTTTTATCCTGATGGAAAAAACATACAGAGCAAGGGCAGAAAGGGGAAAGGCAACTCAAATAGGGCAAGAAGTGCAGGGTGACAGGCTCACCTGGGGGAACAAAAAGATGCTGAAGGGGAACGTCTCTTTACCAGAGAGTTCAAATGTAAAGTCAATCCCACCTTGCTTTTCTCCTTAGACCATTTTTAATACGGTCAGTGCTTCCTTAGACAGAAGGCACATCACAAACAGACATCAGTACTGAAAGGTACTGAAATCTGGATGCCTGCACAGGATCCCTGTCAAGTTAGGTAAAGCTTCAGATGTGGGAGCCCAGACAGTGCCCTCTTTGATAACGGTGCATAGGAACAGAACAACAACACACAGAGGCAGGACTCTGACTAATCTCTCGGTAGGTGCCTACACAGGCAACAGTTTGTCATTCACGCCCATCTGCTGCTCCAAATCACACACACCCCCCGTCACATGTGCTTTTCCCCATCTGGATTGCAGAGATGCTGGATATAAACGGGCAAAAGCCAGGAAGATGAATACTGGGCTTGTACTGTGCAGGGAGGAAACGGCAGTCAGCTTCATCCCCTCTAACGTGAGTAATTTCACCAGAGATTTCTAGAAGTCAAAGTAAAAACAGATTTTTCACGACCACAGGTTTTATCATAATCTGAAATTCTGCCTTTCAAACCAATATGACTCTTTAAAAGCTTTGCTTCTAAGATTTTATTTTTAAAGTAATAAAACCACATACGTTGTCTTAGAAGGATATCAGAAAAATATATTCCCCTGCAGCATCATCTGCCAACACTGAATTCCACATGGTCACCCAAACTGTATTTCCATTGCATCACAGTACTGCTAACAGCAAAACCAGAGCCACAAAAGGTGTAGTCTCTATTGTAGCGTCAAGGTTGCAGAGAAAATACACTATTCAAGGGTTTCAAGGTGCAGATGGATATACCAGGTAGCTTTTTAGAGTGAGAAAGAGAAAGGCTGAGCAGGGCAGGAGGGAGAAAAGCCTGTTCTGCAGGGGCTGACCTTAAAGGACTGGGCTTGAGAGATGTACAGCTGCTCTGTACCCTCTGTTTTAGGGCCCAGGTTTTGATTCTCTTAAACTGAGTCACATGAAACTTGCTAAAATATTCCCTGGCAGAAGAATCTTCCATTGAAAATAAGTCATTTTGACTAATCTGCATTTCAGAAACAGACTTCAACCAAATTAAGTGGCATTTCTGTGGTTAAAAAAAAAGTTGCATGTCAAAAAGGTCCAGATATTCAAAACAGAAAGTTCTGAAATTTGCCTTCTTTTATATGAGCAACTACATCCCCCTCCGCCATTGGTCCTTTGTTCCCCAGAATTTTATTCCTTGCATAATCTAACCTTACATGTTGCTGAAATATACTTCTAAAACAAACTTGATCAAAAAAAAGTATCATTTCCTTTTCTTATGACAGGCTGTTCAGCGCTCCCTCAGAAATAAGAGCTCTCCCTTTATTAACTCATTCTGATGTCTTCCTTTTTTTCTGAAAAAGTAATTTAAGTTCCTTTTGCCCGTGTCCCAAATGTTTTCCCTTCATCTCGTTATGTTCAACTTGCGTAAAAATGCTATTTTGATGCAGCAGAAGTGTTATTTTAGTAGACACTAGAATATATCACTTTACCCTAACCAGGAGAGTCCAGATGGAAATGTATTTATATTCCTAGCTACGAAAACAAACAAAAAAAGGAAAAAAAAAAAAAAAAAAAANAAAAAAAAAAAAAAAAAAAAAAAAAAAAAAGCAAAGCACTGCTAAGTGCTAAACAGCTGGGTGGATCTGGTCCTGTGACTATGAAAAAGAGATCTCCGGATCTGTATTGATTACAGATACAATCCTGATCCCCTAACGCTAACAATAACATTCTCATCAATTCATCATGGCTTGGATGTTGTCCTTTGTTGTTTCTCCTATGCTTGGGAACCAGCCTGTTCTTCCGAGAGACAGGGTTAAATACAATTTGTCCGAGTATCTGTTAAGATGGCTTTGAGTCTCTCCCTGCTATTATATATCAGCTGAAAATCTGAGAAATCTTAGTAGCAACCACTTCTAAAGTGCTAATTTCCAGACCACTATACAAACTTGTTAACTCAGACAGGACCTTTGTGAGGGGGTTTAAAAAAAAAAAGGATTTATGTCCATTTCACAGAGAAACACAGGCATTATTTACCCAGCACAGTACTGCAAAACTGGGAACAGAAACTAAATATCTTCAGTTCATGGGATCAGAGCATGGGCTTTGTTTTGATCAACTATTTATGTCCAATATCTCTTTTAGGGGAGTTGAAGGAACACACCAGGGAATAGAATTATTCTCATATTCAGCTGCCAGTAGATCTTATCACTCTTTCTGAAAGCGAAATATCCAGCCATCTAAATATCAGTAAGAGGACAGATTTTACATATCAACAACCTTCCTTTTTAAGAAAGATCTAAAGCGAAACAGGAAAGATAGGAAACCTCAAAGGATCAAAAATAGTGGAAGTTTTTCCCGTATATCTGTGGCCAAACACTCAGGCATCCTGCAATCCTCTTTACTCAGTTAGAAGGACTTTAGCTAGAGAAAGTGACTTGAACAAGGTGAAAAATAGGGAGCTGTGCCCCAGACCTGAGCTGAACCTTCCCCAAGCTTTAAAGACATGGAGTCCACTTCAGCTCTGCACGTGGATGTGGAGATGAACAATGAGAGGAAGGGATGAATAGCCAAAACACCAGGAGAAAAAGCATTCTCGTGAAGCTTTCTGATTTTTTCATGGAGATCAACTGACTGAGGTGCATGAGACATCTCTGGCATGAAAGCGTTCACCGCAAGAGCTCCAGGAATTGGAGAGTATTTTCCCTCCTCCACTTCCCATTTTTCCTGTGCAATTCCTTTTTCAGAAAGAGAAAATCATAGATAATTGCAATTTACCTACTTTATTAGTGTAAAAACCCTCATTTCCAAACATATGAGAGAAAAAGTTAAATGTTGAAGGTTGAGTGCCGGTATGCCTTTGGCCCCCTCAATGGGTCCCTTTGTCAGGACAAAGCCTCCTTGAAGGGGAACCAAGCCCACTGACAACCTCTGTTCAGGCAAGAGTGTCACAGGCTCAGAAACAGATGCTTTACGAGCTTGAGTGAACTTCAGAAGAAAAAAAAATAACTGCACTCCTCATACCTAAATATAGAATATAAATAAAAATGTATATATCCTAAATATTTTTCCTAACCTAATACTTTTCTTCCCACACATCCACCTTGCTCCCCTCAACACATGCCGTGTGGTCCTGGAACCAGCAGTTTCCTTTGTTTCAAGGGAAAGACAGTTCATGTTAAAACACCCAGATGGTGGTTAAGGAGAAAGTCAGAAGGTTCAAGGTGGACTGAGGAGCTGCCTATATGCAGCCAGCCTGATGAGAGGAAATTCAGTTCTTACCAAGGAGGCACACAAAGCATGTATTCACAGTAGAGAGTAACATGCCTTTCTCATCGGCAGCCTGGAGTGGAATGTTGAGGAAGAGACGGTCATAGAGGAGAAGAGGGGCTTCCAGACAACACCGCACCACGAGCTTGTAATGCCCCACTTTGATGGCCCTGTGATTAAGACATGGGGTTCAGCCTCTGTATGCACCATCTTCCACAATATGAAATGCACAATATGAAATGCACAGGACACCAAAAAAAGACAGACAGGCAGTGCACACACATAGGAGTAATGATAAGCTCAAAACATTTGGAACATCTTAAGATGACATCTTTTCACTCTTTTTGTAACTTACAGAAGACACATGCTGATTATTTTCTGCAGTTGCACAGATTATTTTGGAGGTGATGATATTTCTCATAGCATTTAAATTTATCTTAGAAATGCCTGCTCCTGGAATCTCAATTGTAAGGAAAAAAAAACCACAACACCAAAAAAAAAAAAAAAAAAAAAAAAAAAAAAGAAAGAAATTTCCTCTGAGAGAGAAAGGAAGTTTCTAACAACCAGGACTGTGAAGGGGGTGGTGGAAATGAAATGCAAAGATTGAAATCTGAGGATTCGTGGCTGATCTGTGATCTTCAGAATGCAAAGGGCTGCCCCGACAATGATGGGAAAGCTGCTGAAGGGCAAACCTCAGCTCTGCCTGGTATCAAAAGCCAGCACATATGATAAAATATAATAAACAAGCTGCATCCTTCCAGCCTGTGAGGAGGATGGGCAGGACAGAACAAAATGCCAGAACTAAAGCAAGCAATTGCTAAAAATAACTTTATCTCTCCTTCTTTATCTCAAAGGCCAAATTATCTCAGTTACTACTTGAGAAGACTAAGCAATGCCAGCATCAGAAAGGTCAGAAAGCATGTGAAAATCTACCCAGTATCTTATCCACTGCTTAAATATCTGCTATTGCAACAGTACAGGTCAAAATGAAAATTCCAATATATGCATTTTGTTCAATTATGCTAAGTCTTTATTTTACAAAAGTATGAGTTGAAAATGCACTACATGGATATTATGATTCTAATGTCCTCACATACTAATAGCTGAGGTTTTCAGTTTACTTTTTTAATATATGCATTTTGTTCAATAAAATAGACTTCTGATTATTTATTTAAAAGCCTGCTTTCAGGCTGATACAAAGCAACTTGTAGAACAGAATAATTCCTTGTACCCAGAATGCAAGGAGAACCTGCATATAAGCAAAATACCCATGATGAGTCAACCTGACTAAGAGTTAGAACCAGGTTGTTTCAAAACTGAAATGCTTCACAAACTGAATTTGCTGAAGATCTTATTTTGGATGCAGGTACTGAGCAGGAAAGAGGACAACTTTATGGCACCACAATGTCCTGTTTCAGCATCTAGGGACAACTGCACTTCAGATTATTTTTCCTAGAGTGTTGAACTTAAAATTTGAAAGGGAAAAAACACAACTCCCCAAAAGAACCCCAAACCAACCAAAGAAAAACAACCCAGGGGGGGAAAAAAACCCCTCAGTATTGGTTCAAGCTCTAGAGGGTTTACTGACCCAAATCAGCTTTTTTGCTGTTGTGGTAAAGAAATTTCAATCGGAGAGTTTTTCAAAATATTCAGGCTGCTTCTGCTTGGGGGGTGTGGGAGGGGGAAGGCAAAAAAAAAAAAGCTGCATTTGGAAACCTTTCCTGAAATGCCTCCACAGTCCTCCTTGCAAATCCAGTTGGTGGGTGTCTCTTGATTTAGAAGCAGTGGCCAAATTTCCTGACCTTACAGGCCCATCAATCTTTCTAAGGTCAAGAGGCACAAGACCGGTACACAGGGAGAGGGAGCCAGGAGAACTTCATGAGCAGGAGCCAACAGCAGCTCACCAGGCAGTCCAATGCCCCATCCAGGATGCCCCGCAAGGCTGCAAGCACTGAGGCACTAGGAAAACTCACGGTGCTGAAGCCCGGTTTCTTTCCTCCCCTGCTTTTGGGTCTGGATCATCCCAGAGTTGCCCAGATATCCTGGGGATCTGGTATGCAGGAGCAAGTCAAGCTCCTTGTGAGCTGCTTGAGAACCATGCTTGTGCTGCTGCTTCTGCACAGCAGAACAGCCTCCCAGATGCAGAACAGTAAAGAAGCACTTCTAAAGAGAAAAGCCTTAGGACAAAGGACCCAGCAGATTTCACAGGACATAGACATCAGAGAGCAAAGACAGAATGAGGTCAGAATCTGATCTACAACCTGGGGAGCACAGCAAGCTATATCTAGGGCAACAATTTGCTGTAATCTTGTCACTTAATGGAAGGCAGGGGGAGAAGAAGGAATAGCCTTGATGCTCATACAACCACCAAGTAATGTATACTTAAAAGAAACCTAGACCCAGGGTACAAACTTAAATCACTCTAAACCACAGCAGAAGCACTTCAGCTTGCTAGCTGGCACTGCCAGTCACATAGCAACAATGTGGTACAAAATGACTTTGGAGTTACAGCTGCGTGTTCTCCTGATTCCGACCTTGCTTATCTTCTGTCAGAACACAATCAGCTGTGTGTCCTCCTGTGCACAGACTCACCTCTGCTTGGGGACCCAGGTCTAAAATAGATTCCTTTCCTTTTGCCTTCACAGCTGGGTTGGGACAGAATATAGCTGTGGTTATTCCTTTAATAGCCTTTTTAATTCCTTTTATAGTCTTTAATTTTCATTACCACCTAAGTTAATTTCCTAGTAGGAGGGAGTTGGAAACAGGATGTCAACTTTCTTGGAAGAAAGAAGAAAAAAATCCCAACCAAATAACAAACCCAGATCAAAAATGTGCTAAGAACATGGCAAGCAGATGGCTGGTTTTGTTTTGCTGTGTGTGGGGGAGTCATAGGTCCACGATTTCATACCAGGGAGGAATTTTACTTCGATGGATATCAGCAGAAAGCCTTTCTAATGCTGCTTATAGACCAATTTCGAGCCAAACACCTCATGTGTACCTCACATGCTTTTGATACCCTGGCTACTCTGCTGAGTGTCAGCCAACTCTGTGCAGCTATCCATGCTTTGCCTGGCTGGACACAACAGCAGCTCTAATACAAACATGCAGGTGAGAGATGTGTTACAAAGACTTCTCCATCATAAAAGCACGGACTCTTCTCTGATTAAGTTGGGGCAGGGGGATAAAAGCATTTGGGCAGGGAGGCAGAGTCACTAGGGAGGAAACACATTTCCTCTCCAGCTCTTAGTAAGAGCGCGGAGAGTTTTCTAACTTTCAAACTATGTAAAACCTCCTTGGATGCCATCCTGTGCAAGCTGCTCTTGGTAGGGGGTTGGACTAGATGATCTCCAGAGCTCCATTCCAACCCCTAACATCCTGTGATTCTGTGATATGTATTTTACAGATATAAATTTGCATTTAATCACAGTGGAGGGCACCTCTGCAGAAGGAGATGATTACTAAATAATAAGTACGAAAAAACCCAGGGGTAACCAAATCTCCATGATCCAACAGGGATAACACAGGGTATGCCAGACCACAGTGAGCCTTACGCTCCAAAGGAGTCAAGAAACAGTGAGAAGGGACAGGGCAGACAGCTCACCCCTTTTGTCTAATTGCTAGACCTCCTTGCATACTGAACAGAAGTCTTCACTGTTGAAGGTTTTTTTGCTTTTCTTTTTTTAAAGGCAACAGTACTATCAAGGGATGCAAAATCCATCCCTAAATTAAGCAAGTGAGCAAGACAGAATGATTAATTGGCCAATTTAGCTGCTCCATTCTTCTTCACCAGTCTCCTCTAATTGTCCCCAAGTCCCCGTGGGAACAACAGTAAGCAGTAGATTTACTTCAGAGGAGGACAGACCCATGGGACTAGGTGTACCAGGGTGGAATTAATGATTTTTGTCAAGACCTGGCTGAGACCAGAAGAAAAAAGCCCGTCCCACTGACAGGATAGAAACTAGCTTGAAGATGGTAACAGCTCCTTAACTCAACTACATAAAACTGATTCTGTTAAGAAAAAATCTATGAAACAATTGCACAGTGACTGAGTTGTACATGATTGTCTGCTTGGTTCACGGGGTTCGCAAGGCATCGCCCACCCTCTGCACATCTACCCATCCTGCCTTTCACTCTGGGTGCTCCATTGCACAGGGCATTCCATCTGCTTCAAGAGAACAAAGACAAAAAGCACCCTGCTTCTCCAGGATTTGAAATAATAGCCACAGTAACTCAGTAATTTCATCCGCAAGCACAGAAGAACAAAGTAGTTTCAATGAAACTTGAAAACTCTGAAGTCCTTCCTTTATCACTGTGAAGGCTATTTCAAACATAGGACAGATAACACCAAGTTAACAAAAATACAATAATTTTTAAAAAAGTAAATTATTAAACTGCCAAGGATTTTTCTGAACACAGGTATGTATTTCAGACAGCCATAGATTTAACTATGGGAACCTGAGATATGGAAGAAGTAGGAGATAAGAACTTAATTCATATCTTGAGGAGTCAAGAAAAATAGTGAAAAGAAGAGCCCAGACTTCTTTTTTTTCTTGCTTTTTTTTTTTTTAATCATTTATTAGCACCTCTCCAAAGCTGTAACTATTTATTTTCAGTTTTTTCCTCACACAGTGCATTGCCCAACAAACTGCTAAAACGCTGCACCAAGGTGACTAGGTACTGCTGGAGAATTTTTTATAGGCCTAAGAGGGCGCAGTCAGTAACACCACCAACACCTCAGCCTTCAGCAGCCGAAGAGTCGTATTGTCACTACACGCAGTTCCAAAAAGCCAGAAAAACAACTCACTGCATTTTAGAATACAAATTTCCCAATGTGAGTGCTATGCTTTTACAGCCTGTGTATTATACGGGGACCGGGTGGTATTGAAACAGTTCAAGGTACAGCTTTCCTCAAGCCAAAACTCAGTTTGACTGCAAGTTCTCCAGGGCAGAAGAAAGCATCTTTTTGCCCTAGTTTTATGCAGCTCCTAGAAAAAGGGGGCTAGATCTTCAACTGGAAATCCTACGAACTACTGTCCTGTAAATAACAAAACCCCAAACCAGCAGTTACACTCAACCAAAAATATCTCTGGATACCACTGTAAATATGGATTTAACTAATCAATCAGCCTGAAAGTCTAATGAAGGTCAAGGATGATCAAGCACCAGCAACTGATAGAGGAACAGCATGATTATGCAGCACTTAAATCAAAGACTAGATACCTAGATCTAGGAAAAACTTATTATTGAGATTGTTAGGCTACAAGGGAAAGAGATTTTAAAAACACACTCAAAAGCAATGCTCCTTGAAAACAACCATGCTTATACTATCCTGTAAGAATAAACTAACATTGGAATAAGGTAGCAAGCAAATAGGCTTAAATATTTACATGAGAGGAAAAGAAAAAAAAAAGTAATATTGTATCTATTCTGAGAAACGTTCTCAAAAATAAAACTTCCTTCTCAGTAACAATTGGTCCTGACAAACTTGCTTCACTTTATATACGAACCAGATTTGAGTCTAGGCAGTTACAAAGGGATAACTCCAGTCAGAGAAATCCAAAGAAAAAATAAATATTGATATCAAGTTTCTGCTTCTCAGACCCCTAAACCTAAGGACTGATTAGGTTTATAAAAAAAGTTAAACAACAATATGATGAAAAAAGAGGCCATGCCCTTGCATATGGTATTATAAACACAGGAAAGTGCCAGTATAAACCTTTATTGGGAGACTGAGTTCTTTGTCAAGCCGTGCCTTTCTTCCAAAACATCCTTGCTGCCATATGTCTGCATCTCACCAGCTGCAGACCTAATAAGAGACTTCTTATTCATGCCGTATAATGTTTTACAGGTTTGCCACAGGGGTCACTCACTGCGAGGCATTTACGTCACAACCCCACCAGCCTCACAGCTGACGGGAGCCAAGAAATGTAGGTTGGTGGAGAGGAGAGGAGGGGGGGCGAGAGGAAATGGCCCATCAGATTCTGAGCTCCATGAGTTTGTTTCCTCACCAGTGTGCTGAAAGCTGGGCTTTCTAACTTACTCTTCTGCTCTGAGGTGTAAAAGCTCCTTGCAGCTTTTACACTTAGGAGAAGGGAAATTAAATACACGTATTTAGATGAAGACTGCTGAAAGATTTTATTCCCCCTTCTCTTGTCCTGTGCCTCATTATTTGCAATAGCTCGGCAGTTCAACAGGCCAACCATCAGTTTTTGCAAACCATTTCCAATATTTTGTGCATTTATAAAATGCAAACGAAAGACATGCCACGCATGTGATGCAGCGGGTGTAAGTATCTGTTTGAGCAGAAATGGAGCTAACTGCCTGATGAAGTCAGTTATTTAGAAGAATAACTGCTACCCCACCCTCACAATTTATCACCCGAATCTGGCTCTCCATAGTGTTTTTGGTTTTGTTTTGTTTTTGAATCAGTATCCAGTAACTGTAGAGAAAATGACTTTTCAAATCTGCATATTATTATGATGCTGGAACCACAAAGAAGAGAGAAATGCTCACTACAGTGAAATCTAAAAAGGCGAAGGACCAAATCTGAAGCTGTGACTGGAGTGACCAGAGTGTCTCTTCCATCTGCCTGCAATCCTGGAGGCAGGGAAATATTTGCCTTCCCTCTTCATTCCCTTTCCCAGTGTGACAGTGATGAGCAGCAAAATGAAGGCAAGGTAGAAATTTGCTCTCTTTGCTGCTGGAATAACTTGCTCATTTAATAGTCAATGTGTTGAACAATGTGATCCTGCACACCCGATTCAGAGCTACGCTAATAAATTCATGTACTGTAGACAGCAAAGCTGCCATGTAATCACCCAGTAAGTGATGAAAAACAAAGGCTCTATATTTTAATTGTTTGTTGCCAGTTGAGTCAACATTTCAAGGGTTTTCAGTTTTAAGTGCAGATATTCCATACATGTAAAACTCAAAGGGAAAGGGGGACTCTTGAAATATTTTCAATTCTTGCTCCACTTCATTAAGCTTCATTAAGTCAAGGCATTTGCTTTCCTTTCTTTTCTCAGGGAATAGGAAACTTTTTACTTCAGTTTTACTCCATCCTTTTAAGGGTTTCAAACTCTATACAAATGTGAAGCCCAAAGGAAAGCTCAGATGCTCCCCTTTCCTTTTTTCTTTTTTTCCTAATGCCAGCAAGTCACTAAACAAGGCAGGACTATTTAGTAAGGAAACACCTGCAATGGAAAGTGTCTTGGAAAATAGAAGGCAGGTATTTCCATGGAAAGTTTAATAGCTACAGGAGTTAGTTTGCTAAAATTTTCAACATTTAAATTGTTTTAGGCCGTTTTTTTTTCAGACAAAACCCAGCAAGTCTTTATGTCCTGTCTCTCATTTGATCCCTACACAGCCATCATCTGAAAATGCAGATCACATTATAGAGTGCTTTCAGAGCTTTAAGTCTTGGAGCCACAGAGCCATATGAGTATTGCAATTTATACTTCCAAAGTACTAGCCTTCCAGGGTGGGCCAATCACACCAAACAAAGCTTAGAAAATCAGCAAGGACAGCAGAAGGTGAAAGCAAGAACCAAAGAAGCAAAAGAGACTTTAAAATAATTTTCTTTGTTCAAAATTACATATGTTTAAAAGATGCAGCACTGTTGCATAAGTGCAACAAACCCCTGTGCATCCCTGCCATCCACCATTTCTGTAGCAGGAGAGAGAGGTGGAGGAGCAAAGCATTCTGGACAAATCCAGAGAGACATTTATAAATTCAAGAAAGCCTCTAGCTGGAGAACTACGGATCTTTCAGGTCAGTACTCCCTAATCAAGGCTGAAAATAGCACTTCAGAGCTATGACGCATTTTATAGCTGCATGTTAAAATTAGTATTATGAGCACTGAAACTACAGTAGCTCTGTTGGGAGTCCTGTTAATGAATGTACAGGAAGTGTAGCACTAAAGTCCTGTGGTACATACACAATGCACACGCTCCTGTCAACTAACCTATAAACATGTGCACTAAATCCAAAGTCGCAGTCCTAGTCTATTTTTTGCCATTCTTCCCATAAGAGAAACTAAAAATAGGCCCATGAGAACCATGCATGGGACTCTACTCTTCAAATGTTTAACTCTTGTAGTAAAAACTGCTGAGTACAGTTTTTGAAGAGATCCTTCAAGGAGGTTGCATTATATAGATGAAGGATACATATATTTGTATATATATATTTATATACACGCACATATGCAACACTGAGTTAATGAGAACCCTAAGAAATTGGGGGTGCATGCTATTGCCTACTTACATATATCTCCAAATTTTATTTATATATAATTTATTAAGACAAATAATAAGACCTGGAGAATATGAGGTTATGACCTCATGCAGTTCTGAAGTCCTACTCAGGGGACAGAAACCAAAAAGCATACAAAAAAAAACCCTGACTCTTGAAAAATAGCTGTACAATCAAGCAAGGCTACATAGCCAGGCGTCCACAAATCTTGCTGATACACTGGAAAAATGGAAGAGCTGTTAAATTTAAAATATAAGGTATACCAGTAAGAAAAAACAAAAATCACCTTGTATGTGCAGCATCTGCTGTCTTTACTTCAAGGCCTTTTCCAAGTAGTATGCAAAGGCAGCCAAATAGCAGGAAGGTGGCCCTCCAACATGGCAAGTGCCAAACAGCCACAAATGTATGCTAAAACCAGCAAGCCTCCACCTTCCGTCCTGCTGAAATGCTATGTTGGTATTAGGATAGATAATCTTCCTGTTGCTATGCTTCAGCCATCGGAAAGGACATGTACCATCTCTGGCTGCAGCAAGCTTAGGGGAGCAGATGGCAGCAGAGGCAGATGGCAGCGTGCACAGGTTCTGAGGGGCTGGGAACACACAGTACTGCATCTTCCAGTGAGGAAAACAAATTATGGGGGACACCAAACTGAGACTGAATTGACTTCCTCAGTGCCTATGATATTTATTTTCAGGGATCAGCACTTCAAAGAAAAGAACTGCTGGATTTCTGCAGTGATGCTCAGCACTAAAATGGCTTGAAAGGCTCCCTGTACCTTGGCAGAAAATTGTCTGAGTATTTGCCTCAGCCTACCATCATGAACTCCACTTCAGGTTTATCTCATTTCATTCAGTAATGATTGTGCTTTGTGCTTACAGACTATTGAACTGCGTCTTCACTTTTGAGAAGGAGACTAGACAGCCTTATCTCCTTGGTAAAAGAAGGAAACAGAGAAGTAAAAATTCTTGTTGTTTTCTGCTGAGAAAGATGAAAGTCACTACCAGGAAAACAGCCTGAGTGTCTCAGATCCAGAATCATGCTACACCCTCCACAAGTGACTGACAAGTGATAAGGTCATGAGGAATTGGAGGGGAAGGAAAGCAACCCTGGGAAGAAATCTGCATTATCAATGAGTAGGGGCATGAATAAGAGTTAGAGAGATCCATCATGGGACTCGGTAAGCAGCTGGGATTAGCCAGGTCACAGCGGGAACAAATGCACTGAAAGAGACTATGAACCAGCTTGGTACCAAGGGAGACAAAAAGAGGCAGTAAGGAAATGTAGACTGGGATCTTCAACAAACCACGCTGCTGGTGAGCTCCCTAATGGTGAGAACAGGCCAGGGCCCATGAACAAAGATTAGAAATTTGAGCGAGGGAAACAAACTTGGAAGATTCGTCAAGAGGGGCAAGACCTGGTAGAAAAGTGCTAAAGTATCCATGCAACAGGCCACACACACATTTCAAACTTGGGGTAGGACACGTAATGGTTATGACCAGAAGGCAGGCAGAAATCAAATCACTCTGAATTATTGGTACACCTGAATAATGAAAAACTCAGGATGAAAAATTTATAAAAGCCTGCAAACCAAACAAAAAAAAACCAAAAACAAAATCCACAGAGAGAGCTTTAACTCAAAATTCTAATTTTACTTCGCTCTTTCCTCATTTGCACAGCATAGAACTTAACAAAGTAGCCACAAAGTATTTCACTGCAGGGTCCTATCTCATTTGCCACACAGAATGAGTGCTGGCTATTAATGCTTTTGAATGAGCAGCTGCATTATCCTCAGTATATATAGCACTAAAACTTCTTAATTCCAAGCTATGGAAATTCTCCTATCTGTTCTTTTTTTCTAGAAGCTTTTAACGTTCAACACCACAGTACCTAAAAGCTTCAGAAATCCTTATTGGAATAAGACTTCCTTAAGGAAGAGAGAGCTAAGACAAAGAGTGTCAGGTCAAATACATCCACTGATTTGAAAAGTATAGTACAAGAAAACCGAGGCCTATTTCTGAGAAATTTTCATATTATATAATACTTTCCATACTTAAAGCAGTTCCGTTGATCTCTGGAAGCATTCAGAAAATAAGATAAAGAGTCAAGCAGTCACAAAACCAGAAACTCACTTATAAGAATCTGGATTTTAAACAAATTGCCTAGTATTGCACAAATAGGCAGTGCTGCAGGGTATCATTCACTTATCTTATCCCTGAAATTTCTCCTTCTGCAATCTCCGGACTCATTCTCTAAGCACATTCTGACATTCTCAAAAATGTGATGTAAGGAAATACTGCTTCCTTTAGTAGAGAGTATAGATTTACACTCAGCACAGGTTTGTTCTGTGAAATGACTGGACTGAGGATACTATAGGAAAGGAAATACGCAGAGATAAAGCCACCTTTAAAGGCTTAGGACAAAGGCAAACATAAAGGGGTTTAATAGGATGTAGGCTAGTTAAGCTCATGCAGTAATCTTAGCCACCTTCTTATTTCTAAAAGCTCAATAAATCCTTTTACCTTGTTTTTCAGTGGAGTTTTATGAGGTATACAGCTGGAAAAGTGACACCTGCCTTCATTTCTGCTTCAAGTTTCATGAATATTTAAAAGATGCAGCAAGTGAAATTACCCTGTGTGAATGGGCTCAGAAATTTTGTCTCATTAAAGTATAATCAAAAATCACTTTAGGCTCAGATTTATTTATTTTTTTCAGTTACACAAGACAACTTCATTGAACTGATGCAGTAGAAACATTAGTCTCTATCTGAAAGAAGAAATCAGCCCTTCAATCAGAAGCTTGAGTAACCACATACTGTCTTTAAGAAGGAAAGAAAAAGGTTAAACACATCTCTACTTTCTAAATGTATTCTTCATTTAAGACCAATACTGCTTTGCTAACAATCTCTTTTCCTCGGACCTTGTTTTTTAACCTAATAATTTTTAAGCTTCAGTTTTCAATAGTGGGTTTCTTGACATGCACTGTTATTTAGTTATTGGTGCTTCTATGCAATTTATTTAATTTTGGAGGAAAGAAAAAAGAAAGTGAGAAACAACATTACAATGAAGCCTGGATAATGATGCATAGCCACTTGCATTTTAGGCTGCTGCTTTATCAGATCTCTAATTTAATGGAAGATTCTGATGTTTGTGCTCAGATCAGGGGAAAGACAGAGGGAATCAACATTTGAAGTCCAGTTCGTACAGCAGCAATTAGCTGAGTGTAATTAGGGACTGTAAAAACAACAGAGGTCTCAAAATAAATTTTAAGCCCTCAGACAAGTTGACTTTTCCTTCTCATTCATGGAGTTAATTTTTCTTTTTCCTCTACCGAGCAAGTCTGTAAGGCTGACTATTTACATATTCTGAGTTCCAAGAAGGAAAGCTGCAAAATATCACAATAACTAATTACAAAGAGGATCTTTACATTGAAACATAAAACCTTCCAACAACAGTTCTACTGCTTACAGTAGCTCTAGTGACCTGGTCAACATGAATAAATCCACTTTATTAAAATATTAACATTTTCATATCCCATGTAAGACTTTTTGTTTGCGTTTTTTTTGTTTGTTTGTTTGTTTTTCCTTCCCTTTTCTTCCCACCTTAACATAGAAAGCTCCTGGACTTAAGTTTAAAACATCTTTTACTTTGTATTAGATTTCAAAGGTTAATTGTATACAATATATATGCATACATTTAAAATAAAGCACATGCTTAGTATACGCAAGTTTCAAAACCCCATAGGATTCTTCAGAAACGTACAGAACTTTTTCTATACATGCTCTGGTGCCCAGAATTACCAATGCCTAAAAATTTAAATTCTATTAAAAAAAATAAGCTTAAAAACCCCAACTAACCACAAACAAGACCAAACCCAACCAAATCTCCCTTGCGCTCTCTGAAACAAAATAGTTACATTCCATATACTTCTGCTGGCTCACTCAAGACTGCAAATAGAGAAAAATCAGTGCTCCATACTGAATCAACCTCTTCCTCAGCAAAAGGGAATCAGGTACCCCATGTATGGTGGCTGTAGCCTACCACTCCCTCTGGTTGCAAGCCAGCAGCCCTCCTGAACTGCTCAGCACACAGCTGTCCCTTGACATCATAGGCATGACAACCCTGCTGCACTGCCACAGTTCCTCTGATGCGGAGGGTGCTAGAGCCATTGGATTTAGGTCTACCGAAAACTGGCAGGTCTCAGAAACTCAGAGGTAGACAAAACTTCAAGTAATATAAATAAATAAAGATGTTGGATTTAAACAATCAGAAAATAAATACAAGCAAGACAAGAGTCCACAATGAGAGCAGTAATGGCTTTTTGGACCAGAATAGGACATATCAAACATGATTACTGCAGGAACAACCATGCATATGATCACCTTGTAATCAGAAACACCTGACTAAGGAAGACTTACAAAATCCACACGATTGCTTTCTCCTTTTCTATGCATAAGGGAGTCCCATGTTTAAATTGCAGTTATGTCCCCACCTATTTTCTCCTAAAGGAATAAGAAAACAAGGAAAAATGCTAGAGCTGGACAAAGGACAGAGAGCTCCATTCATTCCTTAGGAACAGGCAGCATCTTTTTCTGATTTCAGGAGGTTCTTTGGTGGCTCTTTGACATGTCCCCTGATGAGCCACCAACCATGAGGAGGAAGGCTGCTTGCGCTATCTGAGCTGTGGATCTTCACAGGGGATAGAGAAAAACGACCATGAGCTTGGTCCTCACTGCTGCCTCCAACTCCCCTCTCAGCTGAAACCCTTGTGCTGCTTCTTCAAAGGTAAGGAAAGGCAGTGGAGAGACCAGGCAGAAAGCTGTCCTGTTTGTCTTTCCTCCGTCCCCACCTGGGCCAAATTCTAGCAAGAGGCAATGGGCACATTGAATGAGTATCTCACTTTTTGCTAAACGTCCTTTAAAGCTCCCTTCCCCTCCCCCTCCTCCTCTGCTTTGGAAAGCTTGAAGTAGTGAAAATAGATTAAACAGTATCTTTTGACCACTGCCATGGGCAGGGTGATACCCCAGAAATCCCATCTATGTTGCCACAATCAGTTTGCACGTTTTTGTCTAAGTTGCAGTAAACTCTACAACATGAAAAACCTGCAAACTTGCTCAGGAAAAGCCACCCACAATTATTTCCCTGCATGGGGCAATGACAAGACCATATAAAAGATTCAAAAGGTCTTGACTCCTGATAATTATGAGTTTAATGGAGCAACATGGAAATTCTTAAAGGTAGGAAAATCTCTCCATACTGAAAACACACAGCATTTTATTTTCCTGCAACAGACCCACAGGAGAGGCTGCAGCAGGTAAACGAGTACTGCCGGGCTGCCACTGCAGTAATGCTCTAAAGACTGTTTTAAGCTTTTCCCAATACATTGCCTTGAGCTGGTGGAGGGAAGGAGAGAACCAAATCCAAACCCCAGAAAAGAATCCAAAGCAGCCAACCGCACATCAGTACCTCTCCTGTCAGGGGAGGCCATACTTTCCAAAGTCAACATTTTTCCTCCCTCTCTGGTTTGGGGCGGGG
>VZRU01017262.1:338081-372892 GCA_013398155.1 Pedionomus torquatus
GGCGGGGGGGAAGGGGGTGGGAGGGGAGGTGGGAGGAAGGGGTACAAAGGAGAAATTATCAAGAGTTTACAAACCAAACCAAGAGCAAGTTGAATGTTTTCTACTCTTATCTACACAATGACAAATATGGGCTACAAAAAGTCCTTTCTTTCATCCAGGCCTGAAGCTGTTTGAGAGCAAGATTTGAAAGGCTCCACTTTCACATTTTTTTTCATTACATCACTAAATATGACTCTACAAGTAAAGGAGCTTACATGATGCAAGCTGAACCTCTTTGGAGAGCCAGACTGTTTCTTTTGGACTTCTTTACAAGTTTCTGAGTGCAATGGCAAAGTTGAAATTCAAGTATTTGAAAGTCCAAACATGGCATTTTCTTCCTCAGATGCTCAATCTAGCACCAGCCCCCAGAGGATAAAGAAAAATGCAGATTATTCCCATCCCTCTCTCATTTTCCATTTTTCAGTCCTTTCTCCTTTTTTTTTTTTTTCTCCTCCACAAAAGAACAGGAGAAACCTTCCCTTCCCTCCTTTTTGTGGGCAGTGATTGGGAAACAGGAACCTGAAGCAGCTTCCCAGCCTATTCTAAACATGTGGGCAGCTTGTTCACTTCTCCAGCTTTCTCACTGGCTCTTTTCCATAATGAGCTCAGAAAACACAGAGCTATCCCCCAAATATTACAAGCACCAGACTGTTCTGCTTCTGCAGACTCCATCAGTGAAAATGAATAAGCAAGACAGGAAAATATTCCTCCTTCCCCTACCTTTCATTTATAATTGACCTCTTTGATCCTCTCCCTGGAAGGGTCTGAACTTTTCCTTGAGGTAAGTCAGCCTGATGACAGGAAAAACAAAAACTCAATATTCACTTCAAGACATGTCAGAGGTAAAAGAATGAAGTCCCTGAGAGAAAAGTGAAGGGGAAACTTGGAAGTGGCCAGATTACCAACCTCCTGAAAGAGGACAAACCCATGACAACGTGAAATTTGTTTCCTTGTAAGAAAGACATCTGTGAATTTCTAGATTACTCAAGCAGTGCTTTTAAATAGTACCTACTAGGGAAACAAGTAACAAAAAGGAAAAAAAAAAAAAACAGGATACCAGAGGTAGCACAATTGTTTTATTATTATTATTAAATGTAGCTTGTCAGTTTTGTCAGAAGGAACAACATCAGGGATCCATGAGAAAAAAGCCAGGGAGTGCATAATGGTACCTGAGATACAAGGAACTAGAAAAAGTTTCACAGAGACTGAGAAACTTGTTATTTTTGTGTAATAGATTCTATCACCTGTGTTACTGCAATAACAAACATCCCAGAGAGACACTGAGCTATTCCCTTGTCATGTTGGCTTTTCAGACAGTACAGCTCAACCACTGCAAAAAACCACGCAACCACAAAGACTTATATGGCTAGCTACAAATTTGGGGCTACCATGCTTGTTGACAAAGGCTAGAAGAGAAGCTAGTACCTCACTGACAAAGATCAACACTGAGGACATGCACTCCCAAAGGAACAAATGTGGCAGCATTTGATCACAGCTTGAAGCCAAAGCCCAAGCATTGGGTCACATCCCAAGCCAAAGCATCATTCCCACTTCTACAGTCTTGTGTCCTGCAAATAGAGTTCTTATTTTCCAGGAATGCAAAGAAAATCCAAACCTCCAAACCTAGGGAAGAAGACATCAACTTAGAATGCTTAGAGTTCTTTCAGAGACCAGTACAATTACAATATTATAATAAAGATAAATCTCAGTTTGGATTAATTATGTGGTTATTAAATTCTTACTGGGAACCCACTTAAACATAGTTTTTTGAATCACGAATAATTTATGTTGAAAGGGACCTCTTGAGATCATCTAGTCCAAGGTGCCTGCTAAAGAAGGGTTCACATCACAATGTTAGCTTAACTCAGGATGTTGGGTCAGGTGAGTTTTCCAACCCCAAGGCAGAGATGTGCCACAGCCTCTCTGGGCACCATTCTGGTATGTAACTACTCTTGCTATGAAAAAATCTTTTACGTAATCTGACTTTCTCTTGCTCTACTGATTGCCTCTGGACCTTACAATAAGCATTTTTGAGAAAAATCTGGCTCTACCTTCCCTATAATCCCCTTTTAGGTAATCTGAAGAGAACAGAGATCACAGCCAGCTCCTCAGCCTCTCCTCCCAGCCTTGGTGGCCCCAGCACTTTAATCCTTGCTTTGCACAGAAGAAAAGCACACACATCATGTCACAGGATGCCTTAGGAGCCCTGATGGAAAGAGAAGGGAAGGATCACTTCCATCCGCTGGCCAGCTACACTCCCACAAAGGCAGCAGGTTCCTGGTGAGCCCCATGGCCAGTCAGGTGCAGCAGTGACACAGGATCTGGCCTGACTCCTTGATGATTCATTTGCCTGGAACTATGGTTGCCTTTTGAGCTAATCAGTCTAGAGTGCTAATGGATTGCTGAAAATGGTAAGTTGCTACTTTTGCCCTCATTAACGTACCATGATTCACAGTATTCTGCCTACTGTGAACACCAGAGTGTTTTGACTGAGTGCACCAGAATCTGACTGATACCATATTTGTGACAAGTGTTAAAGAATTAATTTTCTGAAAAAAAAAACCACAACAACAACAACAAAAAAAGTGTCACTATTTGAATTAACAATGTCATCTATACAACAAAAAAGGCTTTGGGTAGAAGCACAGGTAGCCATAAGGCTGACAGCTGTTTAACAGATACTGGACTAAGGCCATAGTCCTATGAATAACTATCCTTTTTAACCAAAGAGTTTCTGAATGTTACAAGGCAAAAATCAACCAGCACCCAAAAATAAGTCTCTTTCCCTCCTCTCCTAATGTGCAACAAAACAAGAAAACCACAGCAACTATTCATCAAACAAAACACCTGCTTTCTGGCATATTGCACTCAACTGCACTCAATCACAGTTTTGGACTTGTCATACCATGAATCAGGAGGAAATACTTTAATTTGAAAAGCAAATGCAATTACAGCAAAGAAAGAAGGCAAGTGTTCAATCTGCTGGCATCATAGCTGGCATCTACCTTCCTAGCTTCCAGAGCATGCTCAGCTTGCACAGTGAACTGTAATGCATTTATGCTCCCAGATGTTTCTGCCAAGAATAGAGCCACATTGCTTTAGTAGCACCCAAGCAAGTATCTGTTTGTGCTATGTAGAGAATGTGCATCCAAGGCTTCTGCATCCCCCCCCAAAGAATGCCTCTCTTATGGCAGGTACATTATAACACTATCTTAATTGTTTAAATCCTTCTCTCCAGCATGCCAAAAATCTTTTGAGGTTCTGCCAAGAATATTTAACTAAGTGCTCCCTTAGAAAGGCAGTAAAGGAAAAAAGGAAAATCTATAAGGTTAAAGAGAAGGTCTTTCCTTTTCCCCTTTGATAATTATACAGAAAATATTCCAGTCTGACACTGAAAAACATATAAGAAGACAAGTGCTGTCCAAAATTTTTTTTCATGGCAAAGGCTTGAGCTAGAGCCTATTGCTGTTGTTGTTTCCCATGCTGTGTTACATGCAGAAAGACTTGTAAGATGAAAATGTCCCACCATTTTCATATTGATACAATACAGGTAAGTTTTCTTTGTTTATGTCAAGTTATTATTTTAGGCATTTTCCACTGACAAAATCTACTCCAGTTCCATTTCATCCAGTTTTTTCATTCTACATTATCTCAGATCAACTATGAGCAATGTATGTTTCAAATTTTACCTACCAACAGAAAAAAGGCTCCCTACCTATCTGGATCTCTGTATTGCAAAGTCCAAGCCAAGTGACTATAGTATGGACTGGCATGGACTACTTTCCAAGTCTCAATGTGATACAGACCATTTAACAGCCAATAAAGTCATTGGCCAGTCATCAAATAGAAGACTGTAAGAAGGTAAAATGATATTTTGCAGACAGATAAAAGCCACTTTGCTCAGGCCTCAAGGCAAAGGAAAGAAAAATGTCTTTCTTATAGTGCAATGTCTAACCCAGGTAAAAAAGTGATTTAAATTAATCTGTTTTTCATCATACTAAGATGAAATGGGAGCTTTCTGACACTTCATGCCTCAGTTGAGGGAAAATGCGGAACAGCTGAGCGGTGCTAACTTTTTAATCTGGTATCACACAACAGTGAGCAAACATAGTGTATATCCCAACTCCTGAATGCCTTTGGTAGCCAATTAGTATTTGGTCTTCTGGACCGGCTAGTAAAAAGAAACACATGGTGGATACCACAGAGCTGCATGACTACCACGTAAAGCAATTCCTCAAAATGGTGGAAACTACATGGTGAAAGTCAACTCATTTAACTTTTAATCAGGCACAGTCCAACAGTTGTTTTTCCTTCTGTAGAAGTCATAGGAAGGTGACCACCTGCACACATCAACATTCTTCATTTTATACAGCAAAAGAACTGGAAATCTTAAGTGAAAAAAGTGATGATTTACATAAAGTAAGCAATGGCAACATGGCTGTCTCCCAACCTGACCATGCTCTTGGACCATGCTGCATAGGTATTTATCCCCTTTACATTTTATCCCTAAATTCAAATTCCTCTCACCAGATGTTTTGTTTCCCCTATGAGCCTCCTGCTAAAACACTGCATTCTTATATATAATGTAGCAATGAATAAACAACTTCTGAAATAATTCACTGAAACCTGAATTTCAAGAACCTCAAATAATTCCTAAAGCTTTTTTTTTTTTTTTTGTGACTACAATGCATAATGCAATATGCATACAATGCAATACCATAATGGTACACACACTGTTTCAGTACAGAATTATTTTTTTCCTCTTTTTTTTGTTTTAAAAATATATCACATGCATCCAAACATCCTGGAAACAACATGGGCAATGCAGTATACTTCATACTTCAAGTGAAGAAGAGAGATAATCATTAATATGGTTATCCAGAAATTTATTCTACTGTCAGTCTACAAGATGAATTAGCTCCCAGCACAGAGAAATTATTTCATAGAATCATAGAATGGTTAAGAGTTGGAAGGAACCTTAAAGATCATTCAGTTCCAACACCCCTGCATGGGCAGGGACACCTCCCACCAGACCAGGTTGCTCAAAGCCCCATCCAGCCTGGCCTTCAACACTGCCAGGGATGGGACTTCCACAGCTTCTTTGGGCAACCTGTTCCAGTGCCTCACCACCCTCACAGGAAACAATTTCTTCCTAATATCTAATCTGAATCTCCTCTCTTTCAATTTAAGACCATTACCCCTTGTCCTATTCCTACACTCCCTGACAAAGAGTCCCTCTCCAGCTCTCCTGTAGGCCCCCTTCAGATACTGGAAGGCTGCTAGAAGGTCTCCCCAGAGCCTTCTCTTCTCCAGGCTGAACAGTCCCAGCTCTCTCAGCCTGTCTTGATAGGGGAGGGGCTCCATCCCTCTGATCATCTTCATGTCCCCCTGCTGGACCTGTTCCAACAATTCCATATCCTTCCTGTGCTGAGGAATCCAAAGTTAGACACAATGCTCCAAGTGGAGGTGTAGAATCACTTCCTGTGACTCCGCTGGTCATGCTTATTTTGATGCCAGACAGGATGCAGTTGGCTTTTTGGGCACACATTGCTGACTCACATTGAGCTTCTCATCCATCAACACACCAAAGCCCTTCTCCTCAGGACTACTCTCAATCCATTCTCCACCCAACCTCTATTTATGCCTGGGATTGCCACGTCCCAGGTGCAGGGTCCTGCACTTGGCTTGGTTGAACTTCATGAGATTTGCACAAGGCCACCTCTCAAGCCTGTCCAGATCCCTCTGGATGGCATCCCTTCCCTCCAGCATGTCAACCACACAACACAGCTTGGTGTCACTGGCAAACTTGCTGACAGTGCATTCTATCCCACTGTCCATGGCGCTGACAAAGATGTTACACAACACTGGTCCCAGGACCGAGCCCTGAGGAACACCACTCGTCACTGGCCACCACCTAGACATTGAGCCATTGACCACAACCCTTTGGGTGCACTATCATTAACATCAAACAGTCACACTTTTTCCCTTAGCAGATGTCATCCCAGGATCTGGCCAGCTCCCTCCTACTTGCTATAAATGATAAGCAGAGCTTTCTAGGAAGATACATGTCTACTTCTATACATACAGGTGAATTTAGACACCATTTTGCCAAACTAACTCCCTAACCAGCCTAAGACACATGCTGAGGACTACCAGTAAGGAAACTGATAGTGGTGAAACTACTAGCAGAGGCAAAGCTTTTCAACAACTTCTTCTTTATTTTGGGGTGGCAGACGCAGTGGAGGAAGGTGGGAAGCAGGGAATCAGTGATAAGGAGAAGGCTCAGACCTGTTTAACACGTTATATGGATCACTGCTACCTTCCCTTTCCAACAGCATCTGAGAATATCATGTCAATATACTTAACACTGAATTATGCAGTTACTCTACAGTTATTAAATTATTCAGTCTATTGTTTGGAATATAGCTTGTAAGTGGCCAGCTCAGGGTTGCCCTGCAAATGATGGAGCTGTTGCAGACACTTAATATGCAGTGACAGAGAGATGTATCTGACAGGCAGCAGTAAGGACTCCTTACTGCTTAAACATTGTTAACTTCAGGACTGATATGTCCATAAGTACAGCAACTCTTCTAAATGAAATAAAGGCAAGAGAAACTAACTTTATTGAGAAGTCTAGCTTACAAGGGTAAAAGAAAAGCTAGATAATAAGCTTAATAATAAATTATTAATTTGACTGGGTGGCAGTTTAATACTGGCCTATGGTGCCAGCAAACTGGAGTATCAAAGATTTCTTGGGTGAATAAGTCGTATTACATCACAAAGAAAATAACTACTTTAATTAAACAGGATCATAATGGTCTTACTGCACACAGCTAGATGATCAGAGGACTCAGACTGTGTACATGGATTCATGGACAAATGTATATAGACTAGCAGAGGCTCAGGAACAGAAAAGCACTGATACCTATATATGGCTCTGTTATATGGCACTGCAAATAAGTGCAAAAACAAATACAGTAAAATACGTGGAGGGACTCCCAGTGAGCAAAATAAAAGCACAGGCAGATTGGAACACTTCCCACTAAAACATAATTCATTCCTAGAGTATACATTTCAATGGAAATATGCTTTTTCTTTTATTGAATTTAATAAGGAGATCTGCAAGTTATTACAAATGCAGAAGAAACAGCTACCCTGAAAAACTGAGCCAGTCAAGGACATTACATCCTACAAGTCTCAAAAGGTTTATCACTTTTAATAAAAGGCTCAGACACTGTATTAGTAATCAAATCAATTCATAATAACTATTACACTGTACATCAAATAATGCAAAACCTCTGGAAATAAGATATGGAACTTGTCAACTCATACAGATCAGGCCAAATCTACCCCACGTCATGAGCAGCCACAATCGTTATCTGTCCAATAACTGTTTGGTAGCTTCTGCAAAACAAGTAAGTCTACACCACATAAATACAACACTGTGCAAGGCTATGTGAGCCAGCTCAGGTACAGGAGGTTGCCTTGCCACGTCAGTGTCCCAGCTAATTAGTGGCTGCTTAGGGCACAGCTACACTGCTTCCAAGACCACAGCTGTACTCCTGCATGGCACTTCACTGTCTAGACACACAAGGCCATTCAAAGCCAGCACTTCTGTCAGCCCTCAGCAGCTTGGAACAGAAAGGTCTCCAGATCAGCAAAAGCAATTGCTGCACTCCCCCTGGCTCTGATGGGGAGCCCTGACCCGCACAGAGGTGACGAGGACAAAGCAGACAGGGACCTAACCTGTGATACTTCCCAAAAATGCCCTCTGCCCACAAGGTGTAGGACAAAGTGATGAAAACTCAGTGGGACAAACTTGCTTCAACTTCCCTGGTGTTGTTGCAAGCAGGTCTGGTCTGTGCCACTATCCATCCAGCTCTCTCATAAAGGATAGACCTAAGGAACACGTACAAGACGCCTGCTGACTTTCATGCTGAAAACTTTCAAGAACGTAACTGTTCCACTTTACATTGTAAAAGACACAAAATAGTTGGTGATACTATGGGTATAACATGAGTGCATCAGGCACTTTCAATTAACTTATGTATTATGATACCCCTATGAGAAAAATAACAAATCTGTCAACAGGTAAAATAGTAAGAAACTGAATACTGTGGTACGTAACGGGTAGGAAAGCCTTGGTCATCCTTTGCTCTGGCCAATTCACTATATGATGGATTTCATAGCAACAACCAATTTTCTCTCTACTCTCTGTTGGTAAAGCAAACACACTAATGAATACAGTGATGACCATTTCAACTAACAAGCCCTGAAAACTGCAGAAGTGTAGAACATTGGCTCATTCTACTGAGCTGTGCAATAAAGCAACAGAGGACAACCTTATGCCTCAGTGTCTTGTGACACTTTTCTTAATAAGAAGGATCAAGAAGACACTCAAAGAAAAAGCATGTATTTATGCCATTAAAGAATCTCACATCTGATGCTCTCTAAAAACAGTAAAAAATCCAACATCATTGCAAATAATGTTGCATCTGTAGAGCAGGTCAGACATATAGGGCAGGAGACATCATTACTAACAGAAGGGCATTTCTAAATTAAAGCCTAAAGATAAATACATATTGTAGACATATTTTAACAATTGCTTTGTATAAGGAATGAAAAATCATAGCAAGCCTTGGAATTTTTGTAAGGTAGTGAGCTATCATTTTAAACACATACTTATGGCTCCTACTCACAATGAAATTATTCACCTTTCAATTCACAGCTTCAGAACTTGAGCTAAATGAAAATGCATATATAGCCAATGGTCAATGTGACAGAAATAAAGCAGCAAATCAGTAAGGATTCAACGGAAGCTTGAGAGGGACTAGTGTATGCTAGTTATATTCTCATCTCCCACTATTCCAACAGTACTTTTCTCCCTGTGTTTCCTGAAGTTGAACAGCTACTTCTAAAACTTCACCTGGTTAGTTTGGGGTTGGTTAGTGTTTTTGGGTTTGTTTGTTTTTTTGGTTTTTTTTTTTATTGGCTTGCACCCTTCTTCCCAATTTTTAGCTCCACTGATGAGAGTGGATCCTACTTCCTCCATCAAGTTCTAATTAAAATGAAGACATTCTTTTCTGCACTTCTTATTGCAACAGTTATGGGAAACTTCAGTCTAAAGCAAACTTCAAAAGAATCAAACTACAAATAATTTGCATTGATGCAATCAAAAAAAGAAAGACAAAATAAAGTACATCTATGAATCTGATAGGTTGCAGATGTACGGACGAGCATATTCTTCCCAAATTGGCTTTGATCTGGAGAGCCAAATATCAATATAAGGAATTTTAGACTTTGGTCATCAAAATATCTATGCGCATAATTATTTCAAGAGCCAAAGTACGTTAAAAATTGCCAGTAAATGCAGAAATGGAAAGCAGCAGGTTCATTTCCAACACACGGCTGTCATCATTCTCTTAACCACCCTTCCCTATCCTGCATATTTCTCTATCAAAACTTAAGGTCCATTTACGAATTTAAAAGAGGAAAAAAGCAAGCCACAAACTATCATTTGGAATCAGATTCAGTGATCAAAATTGCCAAAAGTTATGATATTATGCTGGGGGTAAGAGTATAGTCATGGCTGAATCAAATGAAGACTAGAAGGAATATCTGAGTTACCTAAGGCCATACCCGTGCCGTGAGTCACAATCGCTTACAGTGGTGACATTTCTGACAGACACCCGATTATGCTAGTGTGACGGCACTGGTTCCAGTACCAGTTCAAGTAACTCTATTCTCTACTAATTTATGCAATAGAAGAATCTTTCCTCTTTGTGAGAGCCTTTCAAAGACTCATGTTACTCCTCCAGTCTTTTTTTTTGACTCAGCTCATATTCTGTCAATCTTCATTCAGAGGTCATATTTTCTTTATCTCCAGTCATTTTAAGTACTCTCCTCTGGACTTGGGTTCATATCTTTCCTGGAGCGAGTGGTCCAAAATTAGAAATAGCCCAATCTGAAGCCAAAGAATTTCAGAGCAAAGTACAAAGGTTATGTGATTAGTCTTGCTGGCAGAATAGTTTACTTTAGGTATTCATTATGGCACTGACCATTTTCACAATCCCGTAACATTATTTTTGTAAGTGTGGGCTGTGATCCACAAAAAAACCAGATCTCTTTCTAAATAGGTGCTCCAAGCATGTTGTTCCCTATCCTCCTTAGAACTCTTCAGCTGCAGTAATCTGCATTTATCAAACTGAGTTGCAATTCGTTTCCCACACTGCAAATGCACCTTGCCCAGATAAATTCTGAAATAGAAACCTGTTCTGCAAGGTAGTGACAGTTTCTCTTAGCTCTGTGGGGTCTTCATATTTTTTGAAAGTTCCTGAAGTTTATTATTCAGCTTGCTAGTGAAAATATTGTTATTTCCTTCTATTTGTTCTTCTAGGTGCTTAAAGATAATTTGACTATTTTGCTTCAGTTTTCTTTTTGTAAGAACTGAACGACTAAAAATTCCTACCTCATCTACTTCCCCCTTCAACAAAATTGTAACACTAATATACAGGTCTATCTCAGATGTGCTCTAACAGCTCCAAGAAGTTAGCCACCAACTCTTTACATGTCCTAATATGAAATTCATCAAGTGAAAATTCATCAGTGAAATTCATCAAGTCAAGGTTACCCCGTAACATCCAAATATTCTCTAACCTTCCTCATATAGGAAAGTTACTGTCACGTATGGTCTCATCAAATTACTTGTCAGCCATCTTTCGCATAACTGACCTTTTTGATAAAAAGAGCTGCTAGTCAGTCAAGAGAAAATTTAAAAAATATTGGTGTCTGTCTACATTCTCTCCCATTTCATGAAGATGTGAACTGAATCTTCAGTCTTCCTCTGAGCACTTACACACGATGACTCTGTTATTTTGGCTACTTGCTACTTTCCTCATACTTTTTTGGCTTAGCTTTTCTGGTTTTGTCCATGGGTACTTCTAGAACATTTCCCTAAGCAACCTGATTCAATTTCCATGCCACGTATATATGCACATATACTTACATACATATGCACACACGCAATCCTCTATTTTTACTTTGCTATCATTCCTTTTCACTTATGTTGTTTTGCCACCTGAACATACTCAACCCATTTCTTCCTATTGGCTGGAGTCAAATTTGAGAAGTTTCTCTTCTAGTTGTGTTCTCCATCTCCTGAAATAAAAGCCACTTTAGCTGCTTGTGGGTTCCCTCATGCGCCTTGGTAAAGCAGAGTCAGCATTCATCATTATACATTCTTTTCTTCTTTAGCTGCCATATTTATATGACTTTGGATAAAGACCCTTCCCCTAGGGAAGGTGATTCTGTGCCTCTACTCTGCTCTGATGAGACCCCACCTGGACTACTGCCTCAGGTTTTGGAGTCCACAGCACATGAAGGATGTGGACCTCTTGAAGCAGGTGCAGAGGAGGGCCACAAAGACGATCAGAGGGCTGCACTCTTGATCAGGGAGTGGAGAAATAGTATGATGGAGAACAGATTTACAGTGAAAGAATGTAGATTTAGATTAGATATCAGGAAGAAATTCTTTACTGTGAGGGTGGTGAGGGACTGGAACAGGTTGCCCAGGGAAGCTGTGGATGCACCATGCCTGGAGCGGTTCAAGACAAGGTTGGATGGGGCTTAAAGTAACTTGGTCTAGTGGGAGGTGTCCCTGCCCATAGCAGGGGAGTGGAACTCAATGATCTTTAAGGTCCCTTCCAACTCTAATCATTCTATGATTCTGTGATAATGGTTATACAAGGACACATCCTTACTCTCTGCCTACTTCAATATTAATCTTCTGTTAAAATTATTTACTAGGTCAGATGCCTGTCCCAGGCAATACTGCGTATATTCATTCATAGTTTCTTTTATGGTACCCCATCTCATTATATCAATACACTCATGTGTGAAGCAGCTCTTCCAGTTTTAACTCCCTTCCCATTCCGCCTCCTCTCTCCTCCTTTTCTCCTTTTTCTTTAATATTGAAATATGTACTTGATTTTTGCTCAATAGATTTGACTTCATCTGGGAATTTTGATTAAACTGATGCCCTCTCCTTATCTTCATGAGAAAAATGACGTTTTATCAAGATCAGTGTGGGCCACTTACACAGTTATAATAACAATTATTTCAAAATTAGAAATGAATTGGTAAATAAGCGCTACAGACACTGTTCAGTGAAGAAATTTGAAAATCAAGAGGTTACACAGAAGGAAGACAATGAGAGGAGAGAAGAACATTCCAGGAGAGAATTGAGACATGCAGCCTCTCATTGTAACAGTGAAGCTCTTGTTCTACTCTCTATAGCGATGATGAGCAGTGCCTACATCATCGATAGGATTACAAGTCAAATGTATAATTCTTTAACTGTAGCAGTTTGGAATGGCCATTCTGCTTGTGATAAAGCAAGTTTAAGTTGAGAAAGATTGAATCTTGTGAATTATCCATGTACACATTGTTCTCATATATCGCTAATGGGTGTTCTTCCCATAGTATTTAGTTTATATTACATTGTACTACATCATAGCATGCAAGGTAAAATGGTGTCCAATTCTAAATTACTGCACAGATAGCAATACAGTGTCTATGACCTGAAAAACAACTAGTCAGTAATTCCAGACTAGGAGGGCATCACCATTTGCTGTTAAGTCCACAACATGGATGCAATACACAGCTCTTCTCCTAAGAGATTATATTTCAAATAGTTGCCCTTCCTGCATCATGAATCAATCAGAAGTCCCACACCAAAAGAATAATTAGCCACAGCTTTTTGTTCTTCGATGAAGATGTACAGGCTAACAGCTTGATTTGAATTCCCCACTGGAACAAGTAACTAATTGTGACCTGCATTAAAAGTTAGCTCTGATAATTTAATAGGGTGATTTTGGAGACCTGACAGACCTCTAAATTATGTAAATAGATAGTTATGAATGCTTGGGAAATTAGATTATAAATGTAAAAGCCTCCTACAGAGCAAGAAGACAACCAACTATGCACATAAGTCCCTTACCACAGCAATTTCAGAGTTCACCATCAAGGAGTTTAACAATGCTAACAGTTCCCTATAGCTTCTGGCTCAAATAAATCTTCAGCTATTAAGACACAAATCCAACTTTCTTGAATGTAACAGGGTGACTCACCAAAAAAAGCTCTTCATGTCTTAGACAAGAAAATGGTTAATTCCACACCGGCACCTTTTAAAATTAAAGAACTTTATTGTCATGGCAAGGATGAGTTAACAAACCTTTAGGTTTTGTCCCCCAAAGCTGACATCCAGCTAACATAATAAATATCCAACAAGCCGGACTGATTGCACTTGAAGTTCACTAGCACTATTGCTTAAATGAAATAAAAGTACCAACAGTGCCTGTTCTTCAGTGACCAATGTATGCCCCCTCCCTGGTCTTGCAGTGTTGAAGTCTGCTTTCCCAGGGGGCAGATTAAAAAGCCTGTTTCCCAGAACAATGACATTGATGGGGGCAAAGAAGCAGCAGATTCTCTTAGTAAAAGTGGAAATGTGAGGGCAGTATCTAGACAATCACTGTGAGTGAATACATCACCTGGAAATTTCCTGGTTCAGCAGAAATTGTCTTTCTTCAGTTAACAATTATACTACCACACATTGTGATCTTAACAAATTCAATGTAAGGACTAAGATCACTTCAGAATTCAACCTGAAGATGTAGCAAGCCTTTGTATTCATGCAGCCAAATCTCCATGAGATGCAATAAGTTCCAGATCAATTCTGCATTCCTGAGGGCCTTAAACACCTCTCCTTTCACTTATGTGGCTATGTGACAAAAGCAGGGCTGAGGCAATATTGCTGTATTTGATCTCTAAACTCAATGGAAAACTTGCTGTCTTCTCAACTGAAATGCACAGCACATCACATTTCCTGACTTGTATCACAGAAATATTTCTATTCCTTGTCCATCTTCTTTTTCACACTGTTCTCTTGCACCTGCTCAGACCTAGTTTCTCCTTCTTCAGTATTCCAAAGACAATATGAAATGCATGTCATACAAAACGTATTTCAGAATTCTCAGGTCCAAAAGGCACAACCATTACAAGCCATCCTTCTAAAGAGGTGAGCAAGGAGCACCACCTGAGACCCGGGAGCTCCCTAGCTGCCCTGCTTGTAGCACTGACTCCATTGCCAATGAAAACCAGAGCAGTATTCCCCAGTTCTCAGCAAAAGGCAAAGGCAAATTAATGTACATGGTAAAAAAACTTGAATGTTATAAAGGGCACTGACACAGCTACTTTATCAATGAACAAGACTGCTAACATTTTAGATACTTATCATATAGCAGTTGGACATGATTAGCTATTCAGACACTTCAGATACTTCCCCTTCTAAATAACATATTTTGAAATACCGGACTGCTACATTTGCTTTCACAATGTGATGAGGTGAAACTTTTTACCTGTACTGTTGTGGACTTAGACTTTTTCTAACACTAACCTTGCTAATGTTTGCCCAAAGTATAGTCTGTTACTAGGTTTATCTTCATTTTTAGAACAAGCCTACTCTCTTAAGCCCCCAACTTTCAATTTGAAGCTGAAACACTGTGTTCTAATGGAGTTCGATAATATATACACTAAACAACATAACTGCCCATGTGAACAAAATTAAAAAATAAAGAAAAATCACCAGTAGCACACAGGCTTTTTAACATCACCAGCTCAGGAATGAACTGTTTGACCAAAACTTCCCCTGTACTATAATTGCTTCATGTTCACATCCACTTGGGTAAGGATATCTAAAATTTCTTTTGTGAAGAGCTACATGGATTTGGAGAATATGGTTTAAAAAAGCAAAACAAACTCTTGGTCAAGCAACCTAACAGAGGTGGTTTTTTTTGTCTATATAACACTTGAAAAATTAGACAGAAAAGTGTTTGGAAAATATTTAACTTCATGGAACACGATTCTCTTGCAAGGTTTGATTAAGGTAACTCATGCTTTAACTAAACAGAATTGGTATCAAAGGGGGCTATACCATCCATTCAGTAATGGGTGAAGAATACAGTCAAATTTCAGCCATCTTTTACAGACTCTGTCTGGGCTGCAGGTCAGTAGTGTCACATTGAGGGACACTAGAGACAGCTCTTCACAAACCTGTCACTGAATAATACAACAGAATTATTTGCCAGGCAGATCCAGAGGAACAGGCAGCACAGTCTGTAAGGTGAAGCCTGAATGAGTAAATACAATAGATTTGAGTTGAGTCCACTTGGAGTTGCCTCTGCATGGAGCATGGGGCACCAAGCACCTCTGGAGCCATCAAGGTGTTGGAGCTCAGCTGATGGGTGCACAGGAGATGGATGCAGGCACCACTTCACCCACACCTCCTGCAACGCATCTATCTGATACTCACCACCTCACTGGACAGCTCAACAGGCACATCTGGGTGAGGCTTTTTGCAACCAGTCCCATTTCCCCAGCCTCCCACATCTTGCTCAGTAGTGGAGAGTTGGCCATCCTGTTCAACCAACATTAGGTACTGGGATGTCTACTGCATGAACTGCATAGGGCAGCTGCAAAAATAAAATTAAAAAGCAGATGATGGAACTCTATGTAAGATGTCTGTGTTCTCTCCCTCCCTGTCACTAAGGGCTACCACAACACACTGAGGCAGCAGCGTACTAATGGAAAGTGCTTAAGAATACCACCAGGTATGCACAAAATGACTTTGGACAGCATAAGTCAGGGAAATGACAACTTAAAAGGATTCCAGACCAAGTACAAAGCTAAAAATTCAAGAGCAAAAAGGAAGTTGCTGCTGACAAGCTGCCTCTTATCTCCTGCACACGTGAACTCTCATTTCTACTGGGGAAAGTTCTCGCATAAGCTTACGTAAGGAGCTTCAAGTGGGATATCTACCTAAATAAGATAATCTGCTTTCAGATATTTTTTTCCCCCAGATGGTAAGCTTAAATAAAGATATGTTGCTACTAGAAGCCAGTTTGGTTGCCATAATTATTACTGGTCACACACTACCTCAAAGGGTACACCTAGACATACCAAGCTCCCTTGAACCTACTGGCTACTCTTACACATGTAGACACATAGTACCACTACCTGTAGTTCTCCTGATACTTCTTCAGAAAAGGAAGAACACAGTCCTGAAACATGGCAAATACACTCCTGAAGTCTCAGAAATGCAGTTTCTTTTGAAACTGTTAAAAAGTTGAATTCTTGAAGCTAGGCATAAGCAATTATTCTCATTCATCAGAACTACAGTCCCCAGAAACTGTTCAACCTATTATGTGTATCTCAAAGCCAATTACTGTGCATGCAACTGAAGACAAGATTTAGGTGTCCTTCAGCTTAAAAGGATTTTTTACAAAGTCCCTGGCTTATTTAGATAAAACAGATTTTTAAAAAAAAAAATCACTCCAGAGTATCACTCAGAAATCATAGGTTTATCAAAACCTGTGTGATTCGATTGGCTTAGATTACTTTCTTGAAAAAAATACTGATATTTAATTAAGCATATAAATCAGACTGATGAAAAAGAATATTTGTCCCCTGAAGATATAGCCTACACTATCAACTTTTAGCCAGGAGTCTGCCATACACTATTTCATTTTACTTCATTCAGCTTTCTCAATCTATGGTTGTTGCTGAATTACCACAACATACACACTATATATCATGACTTCCAGTATCTAAGTCAACTCCTTCACTCTTTCCAGGACACATGCAGATTTCCATATACACAAAAATAATTCAGATTGTTCCTGCTTTCATGTTTTGCCCATCAGAGCATCTTTCTGTGCCATGATCTTGTGTGTTCTTTTTTTAGGATCAGTCCCAGACACTCCAGGAAACTCCTTCTCTGCATGGTTTCACCTCACATGCACAACAGCTAGAGGTGGCAGAGGTTATTCCCTTTAGGGTTTATAATTCAAGTTAGGGTTTGTAACTCAAGTAAGTCCAGCAGAACACAGGAAAGGCAGATGAATTTACTACTGCAGCATCCTCAGTAGAGTTTGGAAATTAAGTGCTGGTCATGTCAGTCATTTCCTCTCAACAGAAGAGCCAAAGGAAAATGATACTGCCCATGAATTTGTCACTAGTTTTGCTCTTCCATGCTGAAAAGCCATCTTTGTTCCATTTTGCTGGAATGCAGTTATCCCAGGCTGCCTTGCCTTACCTGAATGTGAGCCAATTTATCCACTTTCATCCTGGACTCAGGTAGCAAACCCCAAAGAAATTCCATCTAATCAGCTTCCCAAGCTTAAGTTGCCTTTTGTGTTAATTATTTGATTTAACTTGTAAAAGTACCCCTCAAAATGCTTTTAATACTGGTCTCCAGAGACACAGTTTCCCCTTTGCTGCCTCTTTCTATTTGCATGAAGCAAACCTCAACACTCAACAGCTCCTCCCACGTGCTGACCTTGGCATGCTCAAGCGACCCAAGTGAAAGGAGAAAGCTTTCACTTCCAGCATGTGAGAAGTCACTGCATAAAGGATGGAAAAAGGTACCTGCTCTGCAACTGGTAGTGCTAGAGAGATAAGGGCACGGTCAGAGAGCATCTGTAATAGTGCAACAGATAAGCCAGCTATCTGCTATATTCCCAGATAATACATGAATCAGCTTTCAGCCTCTCAGAAAAATACACAGGCTCTGCTTGTTGAATTTAACACACTCCAGAAACCATTCAGTCTTCTATTTCTTTGAATGCTGATCAAACTTTGAGCAATGATTTGCTACCATTAAGTTATCAGCAAGCCCTCCACCACTGGCGTGCTCTTAGGATGACTCTAACATCTCTGCAGCCCGATAATCTCAAATGAGTTATGTGAGGAATGGAGATTCTCTTCAAGGACTAGAACAAACAAATTAGTATTTCCACAACAGTATCCCTTGACTGACATCATCGTTGCCACATCTTGAATCCTGTGTTCAGTTTTGGGTCCCTTGCTACAAGAAAACATGAAGGTGCTGGAGAACGTCCAAAGAACAATGAAGCTGGTGAAGGGTCTGAAGAACAAGTCTTACGAGGAACAGCTGAGGGAACTGGGGTTGTTTAGCCTGAAGAAAAGGAGGCTGAGGGGAGATCTCTCCACACCATCTAGAAATGGTGGTGTAGTAAGTTAGGTTATGGCTTCTTTTCCCAAGTAACAAGCAATAGGACAAGAAGAGATGGCCTCAAGTTGTGCCAGAGGAGGTTTAGATGGGATATTAGGAAGAATTTCTTCACCAAAGGAATTATCAAGCATTGGAAACAGGCTGCCCAGGAAGTGGTTGAGTCACCAATCCCTGGAGGTATTTAAAAGATGTGTAGATGTGGCTTTCAGGGACATGGCTTAGCAGTGAACTTAGCAGTGTTAGGCTTACAGTTGGACTTAATGATCCTACAGACCTTTTCCAATCTAAACAATTCTATGATTCTATACAATTCAGCTGACAAAATCCCTCTGTGAAGTGAACCATTGCTAAGCAATATAATATTTTATTTTACCAAACAGGATATTTTTCCATGCAACATTTATTGGAAATACTGTCCACAAGAAAGACTTGTGGCATAATCCTATGTCTTTGCTGAATTACGATACTGTAACAAGCTTTTGAGGTATTTCAGGAAATAAATTTTATTTCATCATTGTCTGGATGGCCATTAATATTGGTGAAAGAAATTGTTTTTAAATAAGTTTCAGTTTGCCTTCTATAATATCCCTACAAAGAATATTCTTTGAAAAGGTAACAGTACAGACAGGCCCTTTAAACTTATCCTCCATCCCCTCAAACTGACTCTCTAACCTCCTCACAAATGGACTCTTCTCACACACCCTAAAAGGAAGTCACCCAGTCAGCTGCAAAAATCATAAAGAAAACCCTTCAATCCATAGAAAATTAATCATTAAGCCCATTTGTTCAGGGCTAAATTAAAGCACAACCCTATCAACAAGGTAAGATAAAAAACTTATTGCAGAGAGGCACTGTAGAAGTGTCTCAACAAGACTATCAGATATCTCCAGCTCAAGTGTGTTTTTCTTTCTTTATTGAGATTACAGGAAATCGATTTAATTTACACTCAAGAAGGAGCCTCCACAATCCACTCAAGAGTTTCAGTAATAGATGAGATAACCATCCCCACACCTCCGCATTCCCAATTCCCTGATCACTTGCCTGAAGGCAAACCAAAAAGAGGAAGACACTCAGCTCAGCAGTTTGTTAACCATAAGCCCTAGGACTTAGAATATGTCCTACAGAACATTAAGGGAAAGTCTCCATATTCTCAAGCAAGTCTGTGGTCATTTCACAAATAGGCCTTTATAGCGAGGGCCACATGTTAATGGGCAAACAGGAAGCAAAAAGCATACCCTGAAGTAGGCCAAGACCTACAAGTATCTCACCAGTAAAGGTGATGGTATTTTCCTGCATTTCCTGAACTTTTTCCAGCTATGGTACAGTATTATCTCCCTCAAAATTACACTCAGGCTTCAGTGTCTTCTCATGCTGCATCCTGAGCCTCTGCTGCAGGCCTATGGCACTGTTAATATCACAGCTTCTAATGTCTTAGAAATAAGGTGGCAAAAAAGAAATGGAAAAAGAACTGTCCACCTCACAAAGCTCTAATTCCTGCTATCAGTGAAGCCATAGCAATGACAAGTAGGAGGAAGTCTGGTGAAAGACAAAATTTCTGTGTGTAGAAAGCTGAGGAACAGAAATAGTATCATGGGAACCCAAGCTCAGGTTGCTTCAAAGGACAGTGAAAGAAAGTAATTCATAGAGCAAGGTTTTAAGCATTTGCACATTTCAAGTCAAGCATGTAACCCCTTACTGGTGTAAGTCTCTTTATTAACATAAACAAAACCATACATCATACACACACATATGGAGTAGTTAATATTTAAGATAATTTTTGGTTTCTCTGAAAGAGAATTCAATCATAGTTGACACTTCAGAGCTGCTAATAGGTGACCTTACATAGCATCTGTGTTGCAATGCCTAAATGTGTTCCTAGGGTGAGTTAAGGATAGGAGTTAAGCCTCAGTTCTAAATTTCCTGGCTTCCTTCAGCTCGTGTCAGCTCTTATTGTTATTTCCACATAGGGAGAGGAAGGTGCAATTAAGAGAAAGAATACTGGTGCTCTGCTTGACTGTTTCTTGGCAGTTGGTGGATTGTACTACAAACCTTATCAGAATAAACCTCTCTCACACTTGTGCGGCATGCAGTGGAAGCATTTTCATGTACAGAAAAAGATATGCTGTAGCTGAACCATTCCCCACCCCATCATTACAGTCAACCTCCCTGTCAGCACTGGCTGAATCTCTCTAACCTGCACACAGGAAAAGAAAAGAAGAGTGAAGTTGAATCTCTTTGAAGCAGCTCTTTACCTTGAGTTCAAGTACTTACTGGGAAACAAACTAGAACACTCAAACCAACAAATGATTCGCTCCCAGCTCTTCCACTACCTCATTTTACTTTTCCTGGAAACACAACCTACCCAGTATTTTTTTCTTCTTTCCCTCCTCCCAGAAGCCCAGCTAATTCTTATTCAATTGTAGATGTCTGTACTCTCAAACAACAAAAAGTGCAAAATGTATTATGACCAACTACAAAGTCTACAGATGATGCTTTTATTCCTAGTAGACAATAGAGAAGGTTAGCAATTAATCACTGTCTGCAATCTGCCTGTAAAAAGTGGCAATTATTGATAAATGTGTTTTCACTTCAAGCACATTGCTGAGAAGTGCGGCTGGTGAGAAGTCTGGACTACTACAAAACCTGAAAACATTAACTAGTCAAATAGCTTTTGAGGCCAGAGCACAAATACCAACTTCACTAATTGAAAAGATGACGTCATTGGACTGATTTATGAAAAGCACTGCTGATGTTTAGATTAGGAAAATTTACTCAAGATGGCCAAAGTAAACTTCATGGCCTTTGTTTTGGATACTTCAGTTTATGAAGCTGTCATTTAAGAGAGCCATTAGAAATAAACAGATACGTGGCAATATAACCTATTGAAGAGGTCAGGACAGGGGGAGGGAATGGTGCTGGAACTGTTTTGTTTTTAAATCCACATAAAACTGGCACAGCAGTGTTTCCTCCAAGCTCCCACTCTTGTCCCCTCTCAAAAGTGGTAAGTTTCCAATACAGCTTTCTGCCTAAAATACCATTAATGATAGCAGCATATGTTGTTTACAATACGGGTCTACTCAGTGATCCAACAACTAAAAAGTAGAAAATATTCTACATTCTCAAGAGAAACAGGCTGAAAACATTCTCCCCAAGTCACAAATATTCCATAGGCCACAATTCAGGTAGTTTCCACAGACGTCAAGCTGTGGCTGAAATAATTTATAGTCAGACCAGTGAATTAAAATATTTGTGATGCTTGGAATTATTACTGGTTTACATAATTTAATTATAAGTTGTTTTCTTTTCTTAGCAATTTTATTTTTTCACCTATGTAATGTATTTGACACTTACCACTCTATCCTGGCTGGAGACCAGACAACACGCATGTCTTAAGGCACCCTGCCTCAAAACCATCGAGCCTTCCTTGTTTCCTTGTGCACCAACAAAATGCGCCCTCCCACGTACTGGAAAACGGACTGCATTGAAACAGGTCCAGGAACAGAAGCAACCAAGTGGCATTTGTTCCCACAAGAAAGAGGAAAAACTAAACCAACATCTGAATGCCAGACACTAGTGTGCATAGATGAAAGGAGAAAACAATACAGTGAATTATTTTTTTTTTCTGTGTTTACATAGGCTTACTTGTTTAACACAAACACGTGACATTACTGTGCAAAAGCTGTTCTCCAGCTGTGATGTAAAGCTTAATGTAAAGGACAGAAAAGGTACTAGGCTCAACTGCTCAACACAGAGCAGGAAGAAAAAAAGAGAACCTTTTTAAAAAAAAGTCTGATCACTCACACAGAATGTGGGCTTTGGATACAGTAACCTCTAAAGAACATCTAGATGGACTTGAAACAATTGCAAAAAGTTTTGGTTGAGATTGCAGCAGGAGGATAAATATTCAGAAGAATACAGGACTAAACAGAAAAGTGGTAAATACCATAGCTGCTTCGTAATAAGGGAAAGAAAAAAAAAAGGCAGAAGGGAATAGGGAAAGCAGCTGAACGAAGACATCTGTTCCAATCATTTCATAGGACAGCAAAAAGAGAAATTATCTAAATGCTGGTTTGGGAGCCAGAAGGTCTTGCATATGGTGGGACCAAAGGCCCCGTTAGTCATGGACAGAGTAAAGCTGAGATGAATTAGGCGCCTGATAAGGATCATATGATTAGATTTAGCCTGGAATAATCTACTAATGCTGCAATGATAAAGCCAAAGCAGTGCTCTGAAATCGGACAATTTTAACTATGATACCTACCACACCACTGGCTTCAGGAAAAGTTTCTGGCCCTAAAAGCCAGACAAATAGAAAATAGTAAACATGGCACAGTTTTGTATTTTCTACAATTAGCCTCCAACAGCAGTGCACACAATCTGACTTTAGGCTACTGAAATACAAGCCGTGTATTACTTACATTCATAGCATTATACAATTGTTTGGGTTGGAAGGGATCTTAAAGATAATCAAGTTCTAATCCTCCTGCCATGGGCAGGGACACCTCCCACTAGACCAGGTTGCTCAAAGCCCCATCCAACCTGGCCTTGAACACTTCCAGGGACAGGGCATACGCAACTTCTCTGGGCAACCTCTTCCAGTGTCTCACCACCATTTACAGTGAAGAATTTCCTCCTGATAAATAATCTAATTCTACCCTCTTTCAATTTAAAACCATTACCCCTCATTTTCTTGCTACAATCCCTGATAAAGAGTACTTCCCCATCTTTTTTGTAGGACTCTCTTTAGGTACTGGAAGGCTACTGTAAGATCTCCCTGAAGCCTTCTCTTCTCCAGCTGAAAAACCCCCAACTCTCTCAGTCTGTCCTCATAGCACAGGTACTCCAGTCCTCTGATCATCTTCATGTCCCTCCCCTGCACACATTCCAAAAGGTCCATGTCCTACTTGTGCTGAGGATTCCAGAGCTGTATGTAAGGGCACTAAAGCTGGAGACAGTACTTCAGGTGGGGCCTCACCAGAACAGAGGGGCAGAATCACCCCCCTCAACTTCCTAGCCTCGCTTCTTTTGATGCAGTCCAGGATGTGGTTGGCTGAGTTGCCAGCGCACACTGTCGGCTTACGTTGAGTTTCTCATCCACCAACACACTCAAGTCCTTCTCCTCAGGTCTGCTTTCAATCCATTCTCCGCCCGTTTGTGCTCAGGATTGCCCCAACCCAGGTGCAGGACTCCGCACTTGGCCATGTTTACATCATGAGGTTCACCTCAAGGGCCCATCTCTCAAGCCTGTTCAGGTCTTCTGGATGGCACTCCTCCCCTCCAGCACGTTGACCTCTCCATACAGCTCTGTGTCGTCAGCTCTCAATCCCACTGTCCAAGTCGCCAACTAAGATGTTAAACAGCATCAGTCCCAATATTGACCCCTAAGGAATGCCACTCATCACAGGTCTCCACTTGGACATCATGGTGCTGATCGCAACTCTTTGAATGTGACCATTCAGCCAATTCCTTATCCACTGAGTGGTCCACCCATCAAATCCACGTCTTCCCAATTTAGAAACAAGAATGTTGTGTGGGACAGCATCCAAGGCTTTACACAAGTTCAAGCAGATGATGTCAGCTGCTCTTCCCAAAATCCAAGTCATACCAAATCATACAGGGATGCTCAGGAGCACGTTAAAACAGTACATTGTCTTGATAGGCATATCAAATGAATTTAAAGCCTTTGTCTTCCAGGTGTTACACTCTTGAAAGTATGAAGTACTCTAAAACAGTGTCATTTGCAAGGCATGCTCATGAATATGCTGTTGGTCACAAAAACATCAAATGTTTTTTGAAATTATTAAAGAAGTGTTGCCATTTTGACTTCCCGAAGACATTCACCTGTCCTTGGCAGGGGTTCTCTTCAGGTGAAAGGGAGAATTGATATTTTTGTAAAGGAAAGCATTAGCATTATACAATTGTTTGGGTTGGAAGGGATCTTAAAGAAAATCAAGTTCTCATCCTCCTGCCATGGACAGGGACACCTCCCACCAGACCAGGTTGCTCAAAGCCAGATCCAGCCTGACCTTGAAAACCTCCAGGGATGGGGCTTCCACAATTTCCCTGTGCAACCTCTTCCAGTGCCTCATCACCCTCACAGGAAATAATTTCTTCCTAATATCCAATCAAAATCTACCTTCTTCCAATTTAAAACCATTACCCCTTGTCCTGTCACTACACTTCCTGACAAAGAGTTCCTCTCCAGCTCTCCTGTAGGCCCCCTTCAGATACTGGAAGGCTGCTAGAAGGTCTTCCTGGAGCCTTCTCTTCTCCAGGCTGAACAGCCCCAGCTCTCTCAGCCTGTCTTCACAGGAGAGGTGCTCCAGCCCTCTGATCATCTTTGTGGCCCTCTGCTGGACCTCTTCCAAGAGTTTCATGTCCTTTCTATGTTGAGGACTCCAGAGGTGGACACAGTACTCCAGGCAGGGTCTCATGAGCGCAGAGTAGAGGGGGAGAATAACCTCCCTTAACCTGCTGGTCATGGTCATTCTTTTGATGCAGCCTAGGATGGGGTTGGCTTTCTGGGCTGCCAGCACACACTCCTTCTCAACTGTCTCCAAACATAATGTGCATTTCCCTCTTCTACCTGGCCACCTGGATTCAAGAAACTGATAGAAATTTAAGACCTTTACCATTCTCTCAAGGGCAAACAAAACTGCCTAAGAGATAAGAAAACAGGCTTTCATTTGCTTTTTGGATGAGGAAAATGAAAATAATTTGGTGTCTTCATTCAAGAAAAAAAGTGCAATGGCACGGCATTTTCCGGAGCGATCTGTACACAGAAAAGTAGATAATTCAAAATAGTACACAAAATAATTTACATGCAGAATTAGAGGAGTTACTTAGCTTCTAGAAACTGTACTCATTTATATAAAAATGCGAGCTCCCTGAAAAAAATCTCCACCTCCTAATATTTTACTTCAATTTTTACAGAGGTTGAGTAGCAGTGTCTTCCTGATTTTTTACTTTTTAAGAGCCTTTAAGATAAGAATTTAAAGCTCTGATATCACCTATAAAATATATATATAATATATATATCACCTNGCATTTACTTATAAAACTTTTTTGTAGCTATTTAAGAATTTATCCCTGCACAAGGAAGACAGAAGTCTTTTCCAAGCCTACTCAGGAAATTATCAGCAGTTTCCCTCTCCTAATGCTGTGACTTTAGAAAATTCACTGTTAGATTGAGCTGGTTACAAAAAAAAAAAAGAAAGAAAAAAAAAAGCCTTCTTCAAAACAGACACACATGCTTACTCCCATCAAAAAATGCCAAACAGCATTCCATTAAATTTTCCAAAAAAAACCTTCTGGAGCAAGAATAAGGAAAATTTTCAGCTCTGAATTGCCTGTAAGTTTACGGCTCCTGTTTTCACATACTTCTAACAAAAAAACTTCATTACATAACTGCAATGTTGTTCTTGACATACGAAATCTTTCAAATGACTTCCACGTTGCATGTGGCAGGTCATGCCCCTGTTGGAACAGAAACAGCTCTAGCAAAGCTGTGCTTCAGCTAACAACAAACAATAATCCACTTTCATATCCTTCAAAAGCTTTCACAGTAACATCCCAGATACATTGCAGTTGTGCCTGCTCCAGCCTAACAAACTTCAGCTATTTTACAAGATTTTCCTCACTTCCCAGGGAAAAAAAAAAAACAAAAGGGAAGGAGGAAGGGGTGTGTGTGTGTGGAGAAAGCCCTAATTGATTGACTACCATTAAACCACTACAACCAGTACACTAAATCACAAAGCAATTGGTGTCAATGGACACTGTGGTACAGCTGCACCCATTTAAAAGCACAGCTTCTCAAGAAATAGAAGCACAGATAAAGCCACAAAACTTTCAGAAACACGAGTGACAAATCTGCCTAAGTGGATATTCATTAGCAACACTAAGGCATCCTCCTTAGATCCCTGGGGTTTTGTTCCAGGCCCAAATCTTCCCTCAGCATAAAATTTTTCATTTTTGTGACTGTCCTGGCTTCTATGAGCAGCTGCTTATGTCAAACATTAATAATAATTATTCATACTCAAATTCATCATATACTAACTCTTAACGATACACTTAGTGTGGTCATACTATAGGTTGACCATACACTAAGTGTTGAATGCCCTGTATAAGGCCCCCAAAAACCAGTTGCTCTTTTAAGCTATACTTATGGCTACCTGGATCTCACCTTACCACGGGCTACGATGCAACAGAAAGGCTGCCTTTAGCATGAACATCTGGGTTTGTGGCAAAGGAGGATATTTTACTTTTTCCCATGGCCTCTGTGTCATTTCCTGTTTCTCAGAATCCTCCCATTCCCCACAACATGACTTATCTCTCCAGCACTTCTCTTTCTCAGACTCCAGGCTGACTATCCTGCTGATGGTAGAGCAGTGTGAATGCCAGCTTCGCATATAATTAGATAAAGATTTCAAACTATGCTCCACCGTTTCCTGCCTTTCAACAATGGTAATTCTAAGAAATAAAAGACTGGGAATTTGAGGTTTACAAAGTGCTTTGCTCTCATGAGATAAAAGGTACTATGCAGAAGTACAGTTTATATTTATTTGTTGTAATTCAGTTCAAATAAACCTTGTAAGATGATGGAAGTAAAACATGCACAAATACACTATAAAATTACTAATATATACATTTCCAGATTTAAAAGTTACAGATGCACAAGCCAAGACCAAACTTTGCCATCCTTGATGCAGCAAACTGGTCCTAAAGCTACTGCAGATCCAAGACAGTTTACAAGAGGAAGAAACTGGAGCTTTGTCATGTTGATGCAAGGAAACTAAAGCAATCATCCCATATAAAGGTATATATGAGTATTATATATATATTATATATATATATATATATATTACAGATATGAGTCTGAGAATAGATGCTGCAACAGTACCAAAGCTGGGGTGAGATTTGGTGGTTTTGGTTTGGTTGGAGTTTGTTTGTTTGCTCCTTTTCTTCCTTGGAAATAATCCAGGGACAGCATATGGAAAATAGAACAGAGATTACAGAAAGGAAGGATTGTTCCTGAGAAAAACAGTATTCTCAACAGAGCTATGCATGGCTCAGGAAATGGACAACTGACCCCTGCTCAGGAAAGATTTTATCAATGAATAGCTTTTTGGTTTTACAATCAACATTATGGCAGAAGAGTGGAGGAAGGCAACACAGATTATGATATCTACTGTATTATTTCTCAAATTTACACAAGAGATTTAAAATATCACTATCTAAATGCCGGCCATTAGTATGCAAAAACATTTTAAGAAGGAACACAGAACAGGGGTGAGTATCTGTTAAGCAGTTCCATCTGCTGAAGCCAGTGGTCCAAGCAGCCTCTGTGTAATCTGAAGCCTTTTCCAAACACACACTTTACTCTGCTAGCCAAAAAATAAATACAAAATGTGCTCACATTTGGCCCCTAATTAAAGCCTAGAAATTGTTAAAGGTTATACTGAATATGAGTAAAAAACATTTCTTTTCTTTTTTCTTTTTTTTTTTTTTTAGCAGTCTTCTCTGAAACATCTCTCTGGAACAAAGGCTAGAGCAAAAAATGCCTCAGTGTTTGTTTAGAACCATACAAACGATTGTGTGTAAGCCTGCCAAACCAGGTGATCAAGTAGTCCCAGAACAGGGGAAGCCCCACTGGGTGAAGTCCTAGAAGACAGACCCTCGTCTGATTTGAGGGGCACAAGTGTCTAAAATCAGGGCTCAATGCCAAGTCTGAGCTCAATTCTGTTCTCTAGTACATAGGCATGGACTACGGTGTTTACGCACCAGAGCAGCAGTAGCTGGTTTTAGAAGATTCATCAGTAAACATGCCAGAAGATACATGCAAACTGAGTGTTACTCAGAGCTCTTTCTGGACTTGAGGGTGAAGAGAATAACTTGCTTTCTACTAAAACAGCTATATCAGAACCACTCACACAGCACATGGAATAATGGTTCCATGTTTTCCTATTCTTAAAGGATAGAAGAAGGTGTCGGCTACAAACGTAAGGCTCACATTATTGGGCTCAGGTCAAATATTCCCCAAGTTCAGGCCACAGACCTCAGGATGAGTCTCCTCATTTTTCTTTTCCACCTTTTTGAAAACACAAGGCAGTAAGTCAGACATGAAAATGTAAGAAATGTTAACTTTTAAAAGTATTCTTCATACCACAAGGTACAACAGAAGGTTTTGAAACTGCTTTTCCAACACACATAATTATCAACTTTCAGAGGCATACCATTTCTACAATACTCCAGATACAGAGATAGGAGATCATAAACACATTTTTAATTGGATGATCTGATGCAGTGCAGGTGCTGAATGAAAAAAAGAACCACCACCAAACAAGCAGGCCTACAAACTGAGCTCTCTCTAAGACACACAAGTCCTTTTACATCCTTAGATAATCACAGCTACTTCTCCAACTACTTTGGGGTCTCCTTCAAATGCACAGATCCACTGTAAGCTCATTTGCTACCTTTGCAAGTTAAAAGATCTCCATTTGCCAAATAACAGCCCAACTGCTTGCAACTGAAATGCTGAAGACAGAGACTGGACAGATGGTTAGAGCATATATTCAGGAACAATTGCTTATCTAATCAATAGCTTTATTCTTCAGAAGGGAATGTTGTTTGTCCTAGGACAAAAATCAGCATGTCAGTTCAACAGCAATTTTACACATACTGCAAAAAACATGTATTTCAACAGGACTGTGAGTAATGAGCTAGAGTCTAGAGTTCTTGAACAAAGATTAAATTCTTTCTATGGAGACAAGTACTGGGAAACAGTCTTTTCCTTGAAGAGGAATCTAAAAACTGGCAGAACAAGGCAGTTAAGAAGTAAACAGTGAAACATGTATTATGTTCAACCTCATCTAATTCCCAGTCAATGAACAGACACAAACCATTACTGTCACTGGCATATTGTAAGTGAAATTTTTGTCATCTTTGTCTGCCAACTCTAGGATAAAACTCTCTCTTAAGGACATTCCACATTTAAAAATGCTTTTTTCTATACCATAGCTCCACATACGTAGAACTGGGTTCAATCATCCCTAGCAGCATGAAAAGACAGTGAACCTTCATCATCAGCCCACTTTATCCAACATGCATGCTGGACAAGCAGAGGTAGCAATCCCCTGAAGGTTAAAAATTGCCAGTTCCAATAAAATTGCACCAACTGCACATTTGGACCAGTACTCAAGCCATTGGAAAACTCGTAAGGAAGATTTTCAAGCTTTTTTTGTTACATTTATTTTGGTTGTTGTTTAAATTCAGTCTTGAAGGCTTTGGCACTCTGCGTAGAGTCTGGCATGGGGTCACTGCTGCTACAGGCAGCCACCAGAGGTTCGGCTGGAGAGCCGGCAGGGAGAGTGCTCTTGTCAGCAGAGAGACAAACAGCTGAAACCCACACCAGCCCACTCATGCATTTCAAGGACATGCCATTTTTTGGTGTCATTTTAGAACGGGACTGATTTTTTAATGGGCTTACCAAAATAAAAGCAAAAAGGTGTCTGTCACATTTGAGACCACCAATGTCATAATATGAGACCATGTATTCCATCATTCCTGCTATTTGACATGTTTTCCCTTTGCTCCAAGACATTCTTTCCATTGAATTTGCAACAGAATGAACATAAAACAGGCCAAAAAAAAAAAAAAAACCCAAACAAAGAAAAAGGCAATTACTCTTAAATAATAACAAACAGACAAAGCCATAGTAATTTCTGTTGGTATAAGACAAATTAGTGGAATTTAACACATAGCCTGATGACTAACTCCCACCAAAGAATTAACCATACACAGATAAAGAGATAAGGACTAGCTATTGCCAGATAAAAATTCCTATTGAAGCTAAAAGAAATAAAGTTTAAACGGAAGTTTCAAGCAAACACTAAAAGCATTGCAATGCTTGCAGAATTCCATGTTTTTCCAGTAAGTTAGGAATTAGAAACTTGTTTGGTTTATGAAGAGGAATGCATAACATGCTTGACCAGGACAGGGAAGAATTGGAACAGATCACACCATATGTCCTTTTCCACACCTAAGATTTTAAGATGACTGGATACTGAAAGCAAGATAATCCAGATGGTTATTTGTCAGTCTGCTTTTGTACCCTCGTGATTCCTCCTTTTCTTCCTGATTTATGTATTTTCTCCCAGCCTCTCTTGTTCTTTCACTCTCAAAATGAAATGTGGTCCCAGGAAACCATATAGTACTTCAGTGCTCTTAGTTTGATGCAATTAGTTTGTGAAACAGGATAATATTTTTAGTCATCAATTAAACTGCTTAGCATCCTGAAATGCCCAATTATGTGGATAACATAAGCATGTTAAGGGCTTGAACGCGGAATTAAATAAGTAATGAAATTCTCTAGATTGGTGGCTCAGTTCAAATAGCAAAGGTACTTGGAGAGGAAGCAGAAATCACCTTAGGCCAAGAAACAGCAACATTTCAAATTAACCCCAAGAGTAGGTTCATCTCAAAATTAAGTTCTGGATGTCATTTTTGGTTAGCTTATTATTTATTAATCTTTAAGAAGTGGAACATATTTTATCATCTAAGCACAAACGAGAAATTCCATTCTGAAACAAGGTCCAACAAATTCTTTAACTAGCTTAGTTTAATATATCTGGAATTCCTCCTATTCTCATCTTTAATTCTTTGGCTGAAAGTATTTGAATCGTGCTAATCCTCTTACTCGTCTTGAATCTTTGCATCCATCAAGTGGCTAGTTTCATAATGAATGCCATTTGGTGGCAAGCACCATTTCTGTGTCACAGACTGTAATATGAAATACTGAAGTCAGAAGTACAGAACTCGGGAAGCTTTTGATAATTTGTTACTTTGAGTTACATATCTGTTTTACAGAACAAATAGGGATGTTTGTCAGGGTGACAGAGGGGACTAATCATCCTTTTCTCTGCACAAGTCCGCAAAAGCTGCTAGGAAGACACCACCCCCAGAACTATGCACACACAACTGATGATGCCAATGTATAAAACCCAGTGGAACATGAAAGGACAGCTCATCTTGTTCCAAAAGGGTTTCATGCAAAAGTGCTGCATTGGGAAACTACAGAGATGGAACCTCAAAAGAAAACCTGAATCTTTAATTAAAATGTTTTACAATCATAGAATAACTTAGGTTGGAAGAGACCTCTGGAGGTCATCTGGTCCAACTCCACCCAAAGCACAGCAAATTAATAATTTTGAAGAAGAAAACAAGAATAGGCATGATAATAATAATTTACAAAGTTCTTGTGACTTACATAAAGCCATAGCACACAAGTCAACAAAATTAAAAAAAAAAACAAAACAAAAACAAAACCAACCAAAACCCACAAAAAGAATAACATGGAAACCCTGATAAATGCTTTCTAGGCTATCTTTTGTTGATTTCACACTTTCCCTCTACAAAACACCTTTGAAGTCCAAGAGGAGGCATGTTATAGAACTGAGACAGGAATATAAGAAGGTGGCAGATGAATGAAAGTGCCTCAAAATTACTATTTTCTCTTAACGTATTTTTTTCCTTCACTCTACTGAGGTAGAAAATGCTGACATTTTACAACATTCTTTGCCAACTTATAAAATAAACCAAAAAGGGGAATATATTTAAATGATAAGTTTGTCCATGTTGGGAGCCTTTGGAAGCCACACTTCTGGCATAGTCAAGACAGTGAACAGTTCCTTAGTGTTTCAGTTCAGTATCTCTCACCCAGCTGGTATGAGACACCTGAGACGCTGGTGCAGGAGCTCCCTGACAGGCAGATACGGTACTTTCTAGCTTCTGGAAAGATCTTTTTCTAAGCCCTGTGAATTTGGATATAAGTCTCAAGAATGCTATTTTGTACTCCTTTCCAAGACTCTCAAGACTCTTTTTCCTTTTTTTTTTTTTCCCCCACTCTTAATTTTTTAAACTAAACATTATTTTCTCTTGTTAAAATCAGACCACTGTAGTTGAAAGAGACAAGAAGCTCACACATAACATGACGAATTTATCTGTAGAATCATACAATGGTTAGAGTTGGAAGGGACCTTGAAGATCATCAAGTTCCAACCCCCCTGCCATGGGCAGGGATACCTCCCACTAGACCAGGTTGCTCAAAGCCCCATCAAGCCTGGCCTTAAATACTTTCAGGGACGGTGCATCCACAACTTGTCTGGGCAACCTCTTCCAGTGCCTCACCACCCTCACAGGAAACAATTTTTTCCTAATATCCAATTTAAATCTCCCCTCTTCTAGTTTAAAACCATTGCCCCTTTTCGTATCACTACACTTCCTGACAAAGAGTCCTTCCTCCAGCTCTCCTGTAGGTTCTCTTCAGGTCCTGGAAGGCTGCTAGAAGGTCTCCCCGAAGCCTTCTCTTCTCCAGGCTGAACAGCCTCAGCTCTCTCAGCCTGTCCTCATAGGAGAGGTGCTCCAGCCCTCTAATCATCTTGGTGGCCCTCCACTGGACCGGTTCTAACAGTTCTATGTCCTTTCTCTGTTGAGGACTCCAGAGCTGGACACAGGACTCCAGGTGGGGTCTCACAAGTGCAGGGTAGAGGGGCAGAATCACCTCCCGTGACCTGCTGGTCACGCTTCTTTTGATGCAGCCCAGGACACGGTTGGCTTTCTGGGCTGCCAGCGCACACTGTACATTGAAAGATCAACAAAAGTACAAATAGGCTGAAGTCTGAGACGCATGCACCTAAACTTTTGTAAGTGCACTCTATCTGCAAGTGACCCAAGGGGAAAATCAGAGTCATCTATGATTAAGTCAGACAGCCAAGACTCTTCTACAATCACTTGGGAGAGACAGGAAACTACTAGAAGGTAATTCACATTAGCGTAAAACAAGGTGAGAACAGAGAGGGAAAGAAAGCGGAAAAGACTTAGAGAAGTTTTCCAAATAGGATTTAGGAAAATATCACACCTAATTTTCTCTGCAGCCTTCTAAACTCCTTAGAAGCAACATGAATTAAATACACCTATATTGAAGGAAGCCTGAAAGCACAAGACAACATGACCCTAAGGAAACGGTAAGGCTAGAAGATCTCAAGAACTGCTGTTTCTGAAAAAAAAAACACTAATCTCTCTACCAGATGAGACACATATTGAAAACAAACAAACAATACTCAGTGTGTTATTTCCCATTCTATACAACTTGAGACTTTATTGCTAAATACTTATTTCCAGCAAAATAAATTTTAGATACCTGAGAAGAAAAACCTGTCTTAGAACATGAATGATGTCAGGGTGCATCTTCCACTATTTCTCCTTTTCAAACATTTATTTACACTTCACTTAAAAATGTAGAATGGGAGCATAATACCTCATTCATTGCTAATAGTGCTATGAATGAAAGGCTCTCAGAACATCTGTTCAATGATATTTAATGCACGGTCTAATAAGCATTGGCATTTCCAGCTCACAGATTTGTAGGAATTGCATACGGGCTACAATTCTGTTGACAGATCCTTGCTCTTCTGGAAAGACTCTGCCCAGTCCTCAAGGCTTTAGTTTAATTCCTTATGGACATTACCATATGCTTGCAACCCTGGGTAGTTATGCTAGACCAGGTTTGATCATGGCATTGGAAACACATTGTCTAAATGCCATACAGCATCGAAAGCCACTAGGCTTTTGCTAGGAGAGAAAGCAGTGACAGAGAAACACAGAGACAGAACGTGAACCAAAACAAACTAAGTTTTTCAAGGAAAAGAGAGACATTAGTGTCTCTCCACAGAGCTGGCATTTATAAGGCATTATAAAGTTTATATAATCATGTCCAGAGCTTCTTCCCAGTCACAGTCCCTTTAATTCATAGCATAGTTAAAGCAGCTATCATGGACAAATGGCAAGAAAGCTCAGAAATCACTTTTCTTATTTTTATCATACAATGGAGCATAACAAACACCTTGCTTTTTAGAGATCTGTATTTGCAGTTGCAAAGCACATAAGTTAGTTTTGATTTGTAAATGAAAGTATACTCACATCCTATTTAATATTTTAAAACCCAGTAGGGGAAGTTATTCAAAATTTTACTTCAGGGTAGTGGAAGGACAAGCAACAGAGGAAGCTCTTCAAGGTTTATTTCTTGCATTTGAACATGCATTGAGGACAAAAAGATCTGAAATTTGGGCAATATGAGTCACAACTGAAGAGATCTAAGATAATGACAATGCAAGAGCTAAAAACATCTGCGTGGAAGGAAACCTGACCCAGCACAAGTAATATCTTTCCTGGTTTGTAAAGCTCCCTATTGACTTCATCCAACATACTTCGTAGATCTGCTCTCTTTCTACTCCCTCGCTGCAGTCTTGTGCTCATCTCAAGCTGGCCGCCTTCTCTGCTCTTCACATAACCTCAGCAGTTCTGCTACATAAACAAACTCCTCAGGACAGGTACACCTCCCACTACAGCACGTTACTCAAAGCCTCATCCAGCCTGGCCTCAAACACCTCCAGGGATGGGGCTTCCACAACTTCCCTGTGCAACCTCTTCCAGTGCCTCATCACCCTCACAGGAAACAATTTCTTCCCATTATCCAATCAAAATCTACCTTCTTCCAGTTTAAAACCATTACCCCTTGTCCTATCACTAAACTTCCTGACAAAGAGTTCCTCTCCAGCTCTCCTGTAGCTCCCTTCAGATACTGGAAGGCTGCCATAAGGTCTCCCTGGAGCCTTCTCTTCTCCAGGCT